>JABUQX010023935.1:0-22398 GCA_015478945.1 Trachelipus rathkii | reverse complement strand
GGTCTTACGCATGCGCAAAAGATTGCATCAAATTAATTTGAAGAGGAAAATTCCAAGGAGTTGAATCGGTTTCAATTATTTTTGTAATAATCGATATTATTTTTATAATCTTTATCGATAAATAATCGATATACAGATCGTTCTTTCATTAATCGATAATAATCGATATTTTGCCATAATTTGTAAACAAATTTTACTGAGTGCGTTTTATACTTTACTTTTTCAAAATTGTTTTTAGGTCATTAATTACTTAATCAGTATGCTGATTCGGGTATTAAGCGGTCATACGCCTGACGAAATATTAAATGCTAAAATGGATTTCATTAATAAAATTGGAATGACAAGTCATTTAGCTAACCCCTAGAGCTGAAATTCAGTTTTTGACAAAAGTTTTTTGAAGGCCTAGGGTGGTTGTAGGCCTATATATTTTTTTATTCATATTGGTGACACAATATCAGGCATTTTTTAAGTAAATAATTTTGAATTAAGTATTTTTGAACAAAATGGACGATTTTGTCAAATTTAAAAAGTTGAGGTCTAATTTAAAAATTCGTATTACTAAAAGAGTAAATAAATTAAATGAATTAAAATCAAATGACTGTTTGGGTATTATTTCTGGCGAAATCTTCAACATAATGAAATAAATAAATTGATATAAAAAGTAAGAGAAATTGAACGAAAGCGATGATTAATTTATATTAATGAGACTTACGGCCTAAATGATGGACTCTGAAATAGAAGTCAAAGAATATTATTAGATTAGAAATAAAATTAACGTGTTTTAATGAAATTTTAATTAAGTAAAGAGACTGCTAAGACAGAACCTAATATTTCTGATAGTTTTGTGGAAGCCTTAAATAACATAGATCACACTACTAATGTAAAATTACCTACCATGAGTTGTGCAGTATTTGATGGTGATGTGAATAAAATTAGTTTTCAAGTTTTTTTAAATCAGTTTATGAATGTGGTTGGAAATAACCCTAAACTTAATGATTCTGTTAAATTAATGTACCTTTTAAGTTTTTTGAGGGACTATCCCTTAAGTATTGTGTCTCATTTATCTATCATACCAGAACATTATAAAGTAGCATTAGAATTGTTGAAAGCGGAATATTTGGATGTAACTACTATAACAAATGACTTGTTTGCCTCTTTGATAGCTATTAATATAGAATCCAAATATGATAAAGATTTTTTATCCTTAAAAAATGCATTAAATAAAATCAGGGCTATTATTTACGATCTTAAAGTGCATAAATTGGATTTTACCATCACAAAGAGTCCAGGCTGTTGTTTGTTGTCACATATAGTAGTAAAAAAGCTACCTAAAGTATTTTTGAAGGACCTGATAAGAAAAGTAGGTCATAATTATCCTGACATAAATGAAGTTCTTGAAAATTATCAGGATATAATAAAGGCTTTAATATGTACTAGTTCTTCCTCAGAAAGAACAGTAGGTGACAAACTCAAATTTAAAAGTAAAAGTACACCTGTTACTCCTCAAAAAGAAAAAACATCTCAAAATAATGCTACAAGTAAACAGCATTCTTTAGCCAATTTTCAAACCTCAAGTAAAGTAAAAGAGGTTGAAAAAAAGTGTAAATTATGTTCTGGGCCACATTCTTTAGGACTATGCCCTGTGTACAACAATTTTGAAGGTCGAATTAATAGAATTAAAGAGTTGGGGTTGTGTGAACAGTGTGCTGGTAACCATCCGCAAGCACAGTGTTTTGGTAATAATAATAAAATGAGGTTTCCGTGTGTAAATGTGGAAGTAGATCACACATACAACCATTGTGTAATGTTAATAAAAATGAGGTGGTAAATACAACGACCAATCATTGCATAACTTTTCATCAAAGTTTAGAGAATGAATATATTCCACCTACCACTTCTTTAAATATGGTTTTCAATGGTAAAGAAAAAGCTTTCAGATGTTTAATCGATACAGCTTCAAGTAGGTCTTATATCTCTAGAGAAGCTGCTGAAAAGCTAATATCTAATTAAATAGTCTTCCTATAATAGAATATGAGGTTCAAACTTTCATTGGCTCTAAAATTAAAAAGTTTCATCAAACATTAATTGGGCGTAGAGTATTTTAAGAAGAATAGTTTTTCATTCCTTTTCTTATAGATGATGAATATTAATATAAATATTAAAATTAAATGGCATTTCAGATGTTATTAAAAAAATATGAAACTTAAATGGTTAAATTTTTGCTGATAGAATTTTAACATACTAATTAATATAGTCCATATTAAAATGATTGTTCTGCCTTGGAAGGGAATAATGACTTGTTTCCATCAGTTCAGACATTTACCTTTTTGCTAGGAGCATGGTTTACATATTGGCAATAATTAGAATTAATACCAATAGGTAATTATTTTATAATTTTTAGGTAGAGAACAATTGTGCCGTTTGGTTGACACCCAGAGAAAAGTTTAAAAAAAGTTAGTATTTCATAACTCAGTCGTAAAGTTGAAACAAATAATGCCATAATCCCTAAAAATATTTCTGAGTAATAGAGGAGACTAATACACAAGATGTATTCGTGTTAGAAACCATCCAAAGTATTTCAATCCACCATGAACAGTTTTTGGATTACTGATATTGACAATGCTTGGGAAAAATTTCTGTTTTAAGCTAGAATCTTGGGTCTTCAAACAGGAACCAAGACATTCTTGAACACTGTAGATAAATGTCAAAGTTGCAATTATTAATCAGAATATGGTTTTCAAAGACAAACATTAATCATGTAAGCCTCCTTGTCTGAGACAAAATAGAATTAATCCTAATAATTTTAAAATATTCTTTAACTATAGCTAATATGTAATATAAATTAATTCAAAATAATTTAAATAAATGATTGCGAATAAAGTCTTTGGAAAGCCAACTGAATGATAAAATAAATTGAAAAAGTAAATATAAATTTTAATGATCCTGTAGATATTTAGGTAAATATTAATCATTCCTCATCGCCATAATAAGGCCAATTCAGAACAAGTAAACCACTACACAATAAGACAGTTTAATGTTCCCTTAAAAGTCAATAAAACTCTTCCACTCTTTGTAAATGAGGCTGCTTTATCGTGGTTAGATGACCTCAGGTGTGGAATTCACTTTTAAAGCTAGCTACTTGTGTTCAGAAGAATCTACTGTCGTCATAAGTGATGTAAAACAAGCGTTTCTGATGATAAGGTTAAAGGATGAAGTGGACATGAATAGGTTCACTTTCTTATGGTATAACAACGGGCAACTAGAAGCTTATAGGTACCTTACATTAATATTTGGGTTTACATCTTCCCCATTTATCTTGCATTATATTATGAAAATATCATGCTTCTAAGTATCCACATGATAGATGTACTGAAATATTATCCTCAGGTTTCTATGTGGATAATTTAATATTTACAAGCATGCAAGAAGAAAGTGAAATAGTAGGTATTTATCATCAATGTAAAAAACGAATGGAAGAAGGGGGTTTTATCTTGAGATCTTGGAATAGCAACTCGGATGCTTTGCGTGTTAAGTTCAAGGAAGAAAACTCCTTTGTAGAGCATTCTAGTTGTTGTGAAAAGATCTTGGGATATAGTTTCAATGTGGTGACTGATTGTATGCATATTAATAAAGTAGAATATCTGGAGAGTATTTCAACCAAGCGTCAATTGTTGTCTGAGATTCCAAGCTTTTCGATCTCGTACTTTGCTTCTTCCTCATTTTGGTTTAAAGGGTAAATGTTGAGAGACAATTGTGGGCAGCTAATATTACTTGAGACGAGAAATGCCTGATGACGCGATACTAAAGAATGGTATAAATACCAGTTAATTAGTGAAGCATCCTTGGACTAACGATTGCAATACCTAGGAGGGCTCTTTCTGAAGGGAATAAGTATGGCTTGCATCTTTTTGTGACAGTTCGATGAGTGTTATGTGATTTGTATTGTCTCATGGAGTGTGATAGAGGATACAAAAGCTCCTTTTAGTATCCTGCTAAAGCCAAGGTTAGCTCCCTGCCCAATAGCCTAGGGAATTAGAGTATCCCTTCCTGGAAGCTGATGGTGGGTATTTGGCCTGGAAAATGCTTTAGCCATATATTTGAAGCAGTTTACAGCTAATATAGTATTTTGAATTCCATTAAATTTGCGTGGATCACAAGTAGTTTTGAGTGGTATTAAACCAGACAAACAAAGTACAACTAGTTTTTAAGGAAAATAGAATAAATGAAATGGATGGGTTAATTTTACTTCCATCTGTGTAACAAGTTATAATTAAATTATGGCCATTATAAGATGTATCAATTACAGCAGAAAATCCTTGAGGTGATTTCTTAACTAGCGGGCTTTTAACTTTTAAAAATTTAAAGAAGAAATAGTTGCTCGGTGGTATTGCATGGTTCCGTTTGAGTTAACTAATGATTTACGACAATTGGCAAGTATCCATATGATCTGAAGTGTGCCACAAAGATGTCTTTACATCTATTAAGTGGAAATGTTAACTATATTAGAAATACAAGATATTAGTTTATTTCTAGATCTTAAGTAAAATTCATGCTATCGAGAAAGTTTTTAAGGAAATCACTGCGTGGATATTTTAAAGCTAGGTAAAATTAAAAATCAAATGTTGATGTACCAGCAAAAAATCAGATAAGGTATTTGCTTAAAATAAATCATCATTCAATCCTTTGCTAGATAAAATTAAATTTTTGAAAGATTATAAACAAAAAGTAAAGGTAGCTTCCTTGAAAGACTCAGAAATTCCTCCCTTGGTTTTAAACTAAATCTTGTTTCCTTGAGTGAAAAAGGCTATTTAGAAGCAAGGGCAGGATTAAATTAGGCTCTTCTTTATTCAGCTTGACAGCTAATCGCGTATTAATGGGAAGAAACATGGCTTTACAGATTGCATAATTTATTTAAATTATGCTACATGAGCAAGTAAAGCACTTGGCGATTGGTACTACTCTAATTAACATCAAGAATCATCAAGGTATGTGAGAACCTAAGGGCTAGACTTTGCTGTAAGATCTGTATTAATTTTTGAAATGCATTACATGCAAAGAAGTACAATGACTCTTGCATTACAGGTACCCACGTTTCACTGACATACCTAGAACACCATGAATCTTATAAAAACCCGTTACCAACACCAAGATTGGATTTCCACCTCTCATTATATATGTCAAAAACAACAACCTCAACAGTTAGAGAAAATGTACATCTTAATCTTCACTGCTTAAACATCAGAGCTGTACACTTAGAACTAGTACCCTCTATGAACACATCTGACTTTCTGTTAGCCTTCAAAAGGTTCTGTAATAAATTTAGTATACCATCTTACATATATAGTGACAATGCATTATATTTCAATAAAGGGTGCAAAATAATAGAAGAGTCCTTTAATACTGATGCTTTCAAGGAGGAGTTTGATAAAAAGTCAGTATCCAACATTGTAAAAATTAACTCTTCTCTCCATGGGCAAGGGCAGCCATTGGGAGAGGTTAATAAAAGAATAGAAACAGTGTTCTGTACAAAGCTGATGGGAAAGAAGTAAAGGACTTATTTTTGAGCTGCTTACCACTCGTCTGACATAGAGAAATGCATCAATTCCAGACCCTAACATCATAGGACTGGTTACCTCTGAGTTGGAGCACATATCACGCCCCATGTTTCTATTGAAAGTAATGTTTAGACAGTTAATTTAATATTTAAAAGTAATTTTGATACAGTAGAAGATCAGATGGGGGAGAATTTCAACATACAATTTAGTACGATACTTCCCTTCATAAAGCAAAATGACAGGTCTATGAAAGAGTCAGGCGTTTGTAGCCATGGAGGAGAATCCCGGAAGTCTCGGGAGGGCACTTAGGACATTTGTTTCAGGTATATTTGGGAAGATATAAAGTAAAAGTGCGGAGATGTGGTTCTTATAAAAGACAGCATTAAACCCACGGTCCATTTTGGGAGAAAATGGCAGAGTGATGGATTGTGAATAGAAGGTCACGATAATAAACATCAGATCGCAGTTTAAAATTAAACTGGTTCTTGGGTGAAATAGTGTTGCATTCCAATCAGTAACTTTACCCCCGATATTAAATACAGGAGGTGGTATTTTCATCAAATGTAACACCATGTATCTACACAGCACCTGTAAGGAATGACAACAGCAATACACCGGAGTACTTCTAGGGTATAACACATAAATAATAATAATAATAATATAAATAATAATTAATAATAATATAATAATTATAATTAATTAAATAATAAATATTAATGGATAGTAATGCCAATCCAATTAAGTACCTCAAAAAAGCTGCTACTTAAAAGAGGCGAGTTTATGCAAGCGAATTGATCAAAACTATAGATTAAAGTGCATAAATAATAAAGTAGTAAATTAGGATGTTAAGGTAATATTAGTTTGGATTTAGGTTAATTTTAAGGTAGATATAAAAGTTATTTAAAATAAAGCGGTATTAGTTAAAAAAAAAAAAATTTTTTTGGTTCTAGCAGTAAGTAAAAAATTAAAGGAAATGCAAGAATACAGGTAAACTAAACTCAAAGGTAGGGTATTGCTTCTCTTTTGAAGCAATCCTCTGCCCGGAGTCATGAAATAATTTAGTGCGGTTCGATTGAAATATAGTTTCTCTTCTAATTTTGACAAAAATGCAAAAATATCAGTAGTAACATTTTCTTTTCATTAAAGGTTTTAAAAAATTTCATCATATCAATGCCAGCGACGCTGGTCACACCCAAGTTAAGTCAAAAGAAAATTTTCTTTCGAAAGTTAAAAACATTCAGATACTATCAAATATATAAATGAGTGAACACAGATAATAATGTTATATGTCAATTTTCTAAGTATTCGGTTTCATTAAAGTTAGATTGTTCTCTTTTCTTATAAATTGATACACAGTTTATTACAATAAAAGTGATCAACAATACAAAAAAAACTCAACAATGTATTAAAAGAATCTGAATTTAAACAATCACAGTTAACACCAACAAATAAGATCGCAGGCACGTACTAAACGAAATACTTCGGTAAAGAACGTCGGGTTAAGGCAAATCTTGAGAACAAAACCCCCTTCTCAACTCATTATGAACTTTTCTCGCTCGAGCTTACGAGTGCTCGTTGTTCGTCTTTATTCCTCACCGTCCGGAGGTAAAAAGGTGATCGCCCGGAATTAAAAACAAAAAATGTGTCAAGTAGAAAACTTCCCAATCACATCCTCAAACTCTCAGCTGATGAATAGCACCCCTTTTAAAACACTTGTCAATGAATCATTTTTCGACAGGAATTTTCCTCGAATATATTCAAGACAGCAGAAAGTGGACCCCTATATACCCCAAAAAAAAAAGGGGGGGGGGGGGGGGAAGAACCCCTTTTTTTTTGGCCCTTGAGGGGCAAAAAAAAAAAAAATTTCATTAAAGAAACCCCCCCCAATAGCTATCACAAAGACGATTAGTAAAATATTTGAGAAATTAGTTTTCAATCAGTTAATAGAATATTTTATATCAAACAATATTCTTAATGATTTACAATTTGGATTTAGAAAAGGACGTTAAACTGCTGATGCCCTCATTTCCTTAACCGAAAAACTGTACAGAAATATAAGAAAATAAAGACTCCTTCCCTGCTATTATATTAGATTTCACTAAAGCTTTTTGACAATGATTGATACATGATATACTATTAAGAAAATGACAAAATGGGCTTTGGAAAGGACAACTACATATGGTTTAAAAGCTACATTAAAAGAGATCTCAATACCGAAACTAAATGAAAACTACTTTCAACCACACTTCAAAATTCAATCGGCTACCCAGGGCTCATTCTGGGACGTTTTATTTACTCCTATATATCAAATGATCTGATTAAGTCTCATGACCGCAGTTTTTCAGTCATCTTTTGCTGACGATACCTCCATATTAATAAGTGACAAAGATGCCGAGTCTCTATCCCGTAAAGCAGTAGACCCATTAACAAAAATAATGAAATGGGTAGATGCTAATAAGCTATCTTTAAATTTAAATAAAACATCTTACAAAATTTTTAGCAACAAACCAATTAAAGGATTTTAAAAATTAAAATTAATAATATAGAACTAATAGTGGCTGCAAATGCTAAAAATACTTGGATTAACAATCGATGATAAACATTGACATTTAAGAACAGATTAACAACCTAGTAGCAGACTGTCGAGATACATGTATATGCTAATAAATAGAAATTTTGTTCCTCTTTACATTCTTAGGAATTATTACTATTCACTAATACACCTCACTTACTTTACTAGCTCTTCTTCTCAGGTACCACAAGTTACTCGAGAATCCACCCCGTTATTGTAACCCAAAGCGATTTATTCGCCTCATTAGATACAAGAGACTTTACAGCCATACACAACCAGTTATTCAACTAAAGATATTGCAGTTAAGGACTTGCTAGATATATCACTCTAAAGAATACATAAAATTATCCATAACAATGCATGTGACTTTTTGCTAGCAAATTTTCATTCAAACCAAGCAAGGCGCGTAGCAAATCAAATATACCTAAGAAATAATACTTACATAAACCCTCCCTTCTGTAGACTTAAAAAAGCCACTCAAAGCGTCAGCTATAAAGCAGCAAAACTTTTCAACTCAATGCCACAAGATATCAAAACCGAAAACTCTACCAAATCTTTTACTAAAAAATTAAAAACATATTACTTAAATAAATACTAATAACATACCTAACCAGGCATTACACCTACGTAAAAATCACTACTACCATTACCATTAGTTCGTATTCTTCATTATTATTTTTATTCGATTATTATTTGATATTATTATTATCATTATTATTATTATATTATTATTATTATTATTATTATTATTATTATTATTATTATTATTATTATGTATCACTTATTAGGTATTATTATTGATTATTATTATTATTATATTATTTTAATTATTATTATATTATTGTATTATTATTATTATTTATTATTTATTATTATTATTATTATTATTATTACTATTATTATGATTTTTATTATAATTCTTATATTAATTATTATTATTATTATTATTTTTGATTTATTTATTATTTATGATTATATTATTGCTATTTCACTATTATTATACTTAGTTATTATCTATTAGTTAAGTGTACTATTGATTATGATTTCATGTTTGATAACATGATATGTAGGCTACTATATAATTATATTGTAAATTATTGTATATTTTTAAGAATGTAATGTATGATTGAATTGTGATTGTGATTTAATATTGTTGTAATTAGTCGTAGGTTGCTTTTATTATTATAATTATATGATTATAATTATCACTACTATTATTATTTTATTATTCATATATTATTATTTATTACTTATATATTATATATATATTATTTATTGTTATTCGTTGTTATTATTATTATCATATTATTAATATTATTATTATTATTATTATTTGATTTCTTTATTATTATATATTACTTATTATTATTATTATTGATTTATTATTATTATTGTTATATATTATATTATTTTATATTATTATATTATTAATTATTATAAATTATTAATATTATTATTATTATTATTATATTATTATTATTATTATTATTAATTATTATTGATTAATTGATTATTATTATTTTATATAATTATATTAATATTAATATTAATATTATTATTATTTATTTTTATTATTCTTATTATATTATTATTATTATATTATTATTTATATTATATTTAATTATATTGTTATTTTATTATTATTAAATATAATTATATATTATTATTAGTTATTTAGTATATAGTTATATTATAGTTATATTATTGTGTATTAATATTATTATTATTAATTTATATATTATATTATCATTATAATTATTAATCTATTATTATTATTACTTATTATATTATATAATTATTATTATTATTATTTATTTTATATTTTATTATTATTGATTATTAATATTATGATTATTATGACTGTACTTATTTTTTTTTTTCATTAATTATAATTATTATTTATTATATTATTATTATGTATTAATTTTATTAAATTATTATTATTATTATTATTATTATTCATTATTTATAGTACTATTACTTAATATTATTTTCATCGTTGGTAAACTTGTCCCGTATATATTAATATATAAATATATTTGATATCTTTTTACACTATTCTATTATTTTGCTAATTTATGTATTCTTTTGTATAATATTCGTTTTGGATCACCATTCAAGCTCAATCCTCTAACAAATTGCTTAAATTTAAATAGATTTATTATTATTGGGGCTCAAAGGACACATCATCGTGTTGCAATTAGTAGCCCCTTTAGAAATTGTATACCATTAAGTTTTGTATTACTACAACTAAATATTGTTAATAATGAGTGAAACTATAACATGTTTATTTATTTCTGAATAAGCATTTCCAGTTATTATATGTATTATGATTATTATTATTATTCATTATTATTATTAATATTATTATTATAATTATTATATTCATGTTATTATTGTTATTATTGGATATTGTATTGTTATTGTTATTGTTATTTATATTACTTATTATTATTTATTATATTATATTATGTATTATTATTATATTATTATTATTATTATATTATTATGTTTATATTATTATTATTAATTATTATTTATTATATTATTATGTGTATGATATCAATATTTTTAAACTTATTTTTATAACCATATTTCGGGTCTCAAAGACATTGACATTGTGTTGCATAGTCAGACCATTTCAGATACAGCGGAAATTATTTTAGGTTATTATAATTAATTGCTATAATTAATGGCGAAAATTGTTTGCCCGAAATATTAATTTTTTCTGAAATGCAAATGGATCAGTCTGATTCTGTGCTGATATTTATGATTATATATAGTCTATTATTATTATATTATTATTATTATTATTATTATTATATTATTATTATTATATATATATTATTATATTATTATTATTGATTATTTTATATTATATTTTATTATTATTTTAATTATTATTATATTATTATTATTATCTTAAAGGACACAATTATACAAGTTTGAGCAATCAAATACAAAATGGCTGATAAAGAATGTTGCAAGCACATAGATAAACTTTGCAAAACGTCCCAAAACATAGTCTTGACGTTGTCCTAAATAAATTGCCGATTAATTTGATCAAAACCACGAAGGTATTCTGTATTTTGTTCGATTTATTTATCAGTAGAGAAAAGTAAAAGAAGAAGCTAGAATAAAAAAGATAGAAAAAAAAAAAAAAAGAAATATTTATATCTTTTTGCTTACACAAACACCAAATTTAATTTATAAAAATAATAATATATCAGCTATCTATCTATCTATCTATCTATCTTAATAGTTATCTATCTATTCATCTATCTATCTATCTTCATATATATATATATCTGATCGTAATTATCTATCTATCATATCTATCTATCTATCTATCTATCTGATCTATCATCTATTAATCTATCTGATGAATTATTTTAATACGCAATTTTTCATATTTCTTTTCATACTCATCCTCCTCGCCTCTCTCAGCACTCCTCTCTCTCTCTCTCTCTCTCTCATCCTTCCTCTCTCTCCTCTCTCTCGTTCCTCTCTCTCTCTCTCTCTATTCTCTCTCTAAATTTTTTCGCTCTCTCTTACATTTAGATATTCCAAATGCGGTAGAAGTTTCCAGACACAAAACTTCCACAGCCCATTTATTCATCCAGCTAATAATAATAATAATAATAAATAATAATAATAAAATAGTAATAGCAATAATAAAAATTATTACTTTATATTAACATCAATAATAATAATAATAATTATAATATGAATATATAATAATAATAATAATAATAATATGATCAATAATGCAATATAATGAATATATAATAATAAATACATAATAATGAATAATAATAAATAATATATAATAAATAATAATAAAAAGAAAATAATATAATAATAATAATAATAATAATAATAATAATAATAATAATAATAATAAATAATAAAATAATAATAATATAATAGATAATAATAATATAATTATTATAATAATAATAATATAAATAATAATAATAATAATATAATAATAGATAATAAATTATAATAAAATAATAATAATAATAATGAATAATAATAATAATATAATGATACATAATTAATAATAATAATAAATAATAATAATATAATAATAATAAATAATAATAATAATAATGAAAAATAGTATAAGACCACCCAACGTTAAAAGAGACCAACTAACAACACAATAACATCAATTAACCAATACCAAAAACGTAGCTTAACAGTAATTAAGGCCCACAACAATGATGAATAATATAATAATTAACTTAATAATAATATTTAATAATAATAATAATAATAATATATAAACATAATAATATAATAATAATTATAATATAAATATATATTATAATTATAATTAATTATATTATAATTATAATTATAATATATGTATAATTTCATTAATAATTAAATTATAATAAGTAATAATAATAATATAATAATAATACTAATATATTAATAATAATAATTAAATATAAAATAATAATAATAATAAAATATGATAATAATAATATAATAATCAATAATAATAATAATAATAATAATAATAAAATCATAATTAGATAATAGATATATTATGATAATAATGATAAAATGATAATAATATAAATAATAAATAATAATAATATATTATAAATAATTAATAATAAAATAAGACTAATAATATATAATAATAATAATAATAATATATAATATAATATAATAATAATAATAATAATATGTAATTAATAATAATAATAATACATAATAATAATAATAAATAGATAATAATAATTATAATAATAAATAATTCATAATAAAATAATAATAAAATAATAATTAATTAATAATAATAAATGATCGCAATGATTGATATTAACGATTATAATGAAATCATCAATTAAAATTCCTAATTCAGGAAAATAAACAATTTACGTTATTAAGTTTAACATACAGTTACAATAATATATACAATACTTAATAATATACAATATACTAATTGCAACATAATGTTGTGTAATTTTAGCTACAAAATAATATAAGTACAATTAAGATGCAAGTAATTGGGTAAGGATTTAGCTTAATGAATCCCAAAACCATTTTCAATACAAATATAGAATACATAATAATAGGCAAAAATATACAAATCAACATATAATAATTAAAATTAATAAAATAATAATAATAATAATAATTAATAATAATAATAAAATAATAATAATAATAATAATAATAATAATAATATAATAATTAATAATAATAATAATAATTAATAATAACAATATTAATAATATCTATAAAAATAATGGGGAAACGTTTAACAATGATAAAAAGAATAATTACAGTAAAATAATAATAATAATAATAATAATAATATATAATAATAATAATAATAAAGATTTATAATAATATAATAAATAATATAAATAATATATAATATAATAATAATAATAATTAATATAATAATAATAAATAGATAATAATAGTAATAAAAATATAAAATAAAATATAAGTAATAATATATAATAATAATAATAATAAATAATAATAATATTAATAATAAAATAATAATAATAATACTAATACATTAATAAAAATATAAAATAATAATAATAAATAATATAACTAATAATAAAAAATAATAATAATAATAATACATAATAATAATACATAATAAATTAATAATAATAATAAAAAAATAATCATAATAATAATATAATAAATAATAATCAATATAATAATAATAAATAACATCATAATAAAATAATAATAATATAATAATAAATAATAATACGAACAATAACAATAAAAATTACAATAACAATAAATAATAATAATATAATAGTAATAATTAATAGAAATAATTAATAAATAATTAATAATAATAATAAAATATAATAATAATAATAATAATAATAATAATAATTAATAATATTAATAATAATAACTTATAATAATTATCAATAAATAGCAAAGTGGCACTATGGAAGGATATTGTCCGAGGATTGGAGGGAGCAGTAATAGTACCTCTACATAAGGTACAGCGGGATTATGGTAACTGTAGAAATTATTAAGGGAATTAGATTTATTGATGTTTAGAAAGATATATGCTGGTATTTTAAGTCGTCGAAAAGAGTGCATCGAGGTGATGAGAAGACTGGTAAAGAAAGTTGCTTTCAGAAGAAGTGGTAGAGATGTGTGATCAAAATCTATTACATTGAACACATAGAGTGAGAAAAGAGGAGAAAAAAATAAATGTATTAGTTTTATATATTTGCATCAGGTTACTGATAGATTAATAGGAAGATTCTATGGCAGGTTGTTTAGTGATATGTCGTGTTGCGGTAAGCTCTGAATGGAAATCAAAGATGTATGTCGATAGTGAGACGTTACAAGAAAAATGGAAGTCGAAGTGATTGCGTCTAAATTATAGCGAGTGAGGCCTGCGATGTGCTAGGCTCATTAGTTATTCAGTTGTATTTTATGGTGTTAAGAAGTAGCATTGGGGTGGAGGGATGGTGTTAGAATAATGGAATTTGAAGAGTGGAGGTTTGCCATACCTAATATAAGTGAATGATTTTGGTTTTTGGGAATCTGAGAATCGTTGAGGATTGTAGAGAATTTGGGGCAGTGTGTGTAAAAGGAAGGGTTTTGAAAGTAAAAGGTAGATAAGTAAAGTTATGTGTGTGAGGGTGAAGAGAGTCTCTGTGTGAAGCTATATTAGATGGTGAGCCAGCTGGAATCAAGTGTCTGAGTTATAAATTTTTGGATAAGTCGGATTGCAAGAGAACGGCATGCATTCTAGTGTACGTAAAAAATGTTGTGAATGAAAGAAGATTGCTGGGCATAATCCTTTGATGGGATGTAAAGGACTAAGTGTCTGAGTGTGCAAGGTCGTTACAGAGAGGGATGGGTTACTGAAGTTAATTTACAGTAGTTCGAAGCTATTTGTCTGGAATAAGAGGTTAATCTAAAGCACAATTGTGTTCAGATTGGGACCAATCTTAAGGCCGTGTAGGTATGAGAAGAATTGATCAAAAATGATAATGAACGTCCTAGAGATTGATGTTGGTGTGAAAGAAAGAGTTAAATAAAGATAAATGAAATATACGTTGAATACTGCGACAATACTTAACTTTACAATGATTATTCGGTTGGACTTTAAGGGTGTGAGTGTGAGGTGCTGGAATCGACCGGCTGGAGACTGAAGAAAAGTAGGAATTGAGTCAGAAAAGGACCGCCTGAGTAGATAAATCTGAAGTTTGGGCAGAGGCGAAAATAAAGTTGATTAATAGGAGTGAATGGCTGGGTTTTGAGAGGATTATTTGTGCACGTGGCCAAGGGATAAGCCCACATTGACCAGATGCATTGTGAGGTCGGCGGTCGCGCCCTTGAGCTCAATAGGGTGGATTTTCTGACCAACGAGTTCTTACTGGCGCGGTCTTTTCGACTTCGTTCATTTTCTTCTACTACTTTCTGTTTCGGTGCTGTTACGCACCTTACCCCGTCTTGGGAAAAAAAATAATGATAATAAATAATTAATAATAATATATAATAATAAATAATATAATAATAATAATAATAAAATAATAATAATAATAATAATAATAATAAATATATAAATAATATTAATAAACAAATAATTATAATATAAATAATAATGAAAATATAAATATTAATAATAATAATACACTAAAATAATAGATAATAATAATTAATAGATAATAATATAAATAAAATAATAATAATAATATAATTAATAATAATAATAAATAATAATAATATAAATACTATAATAATAAAATATAATTAAATTTGAATATTTATTAAAATGATTATAGATAAAATATTATAATTAATAAAAATGATAATAATAATTAATAATAATTATAAATTAATAATAATAATAATAAAATAATTACATAGTAATAAATAAGAATAACAATAATAATGAATAATAATATAATAATAATAATACAATAATAATTAATTAATAATAATATAATAATAATACATAATAAAATAATAATAATATAATATAATAAATAATAATATAATATAATAATAATAAAAATAATATATAATATAATAATACTAATGAATATAATAATATTTTTCAATTTTCATATGATTGATTTATTTTCCATATAATTATTATTTATTATTATTATTATTATTATTATATTATATTATTATTATTATATTATTTATTATTAATTATATTATTATTATTATTATATATTATTATTATTATTATTATTATGTATATTATTATTTTATTATATTATTATTTATTATTATTCATTATTATTATTATATTATTTAATTATTATTATTATATTATTATTAATTATATTATTATTATTAATTATTATTATTATTTTTATTATTAATTATTATTATTATTATTATTATTATTATTATTATTATTATTATTATTATTATTATTATTTTTATTATAATTCATGATGTTATTATTATTTTAAAGTCTTAAAATTATGTGCATTAAGAATTTATAAACAATGATAAAAAAGAGGTAGTCATATCTGGAGCGCGAAGAAAGTTCATCGCTACCTTGGAAGGTCACCTTAAACAAGGAGGGAACTCGACGCAAGCCTTGCAGTCAAAGAGGCTCGACGGACGCATTTGGACTTCAAGTGAAAGAATCACGACGGGCATCCTTTCTAGGAGAAAAGAAAGAAAACGGAGGAGAAAATTTTGAAGGGTAACCGAAAATAAAGAAGTAAAAAGATAGAAAAAGTAGAAATTTTTAAATTATGTAATTTTAATAATAATAATAAAATAATAATAATAATAATTAATAATAATAATAAAGATAATAATGAATAATAATAATAATAATAATAATAATAATAATAATAATAATAATAATAATAATAATAATAATAATAATAATAATAATAATAATAATAATAATAATAATAATAATAATAATAATAATAATAAAAATCCATAGTATTATTATTATTATTACTATTATTATTATTATTATTATTATTATTATTATTATTATTATTATTATTATTATTATTATTATTATTATTATTATTTTTATTATTATTATTTTTATTATTATTATTATTATTATTATTGAATTAATTATTATTATTATATTATTATTTATTATTATTATTATTATATTATTATATATTTATTTATATTATTGTTATATATTATTATTATTATTATTATTATTATTATTATTATTATTATTAATTATTATTATTATTATATATTATTATTATTATTATTATATTATTATTATTATTATTATTAATTATTATTATTATTAATATTATTATTATATTAATTATTATTATTATTATATTATTAATTATTATTATTTTATTATTAGTATATTATATTATATTATTATTAATTATTATTTATTATATTATTATATTATTATTATTATTATATATTATTTTTGAAGTGAAATTGTTTATAGTTTCATCCTCATTATATTATTATTATTAATATATATTATTATTATTATATTATATTATTATTATGTATTATTATTATTGATTATTATATTATTATTATTATTATATTAATATATATATAATATAATAATATAATATATATATATATATATATATATATATATATAAGTTATGATTCATATATATAAATATATAATATATATATATATATATATAGTAATATAAAATAATTATATATATATATATATATATAATATAATATATATAATAAACAATAGATATATGTATATTAGAAGTATTATATGTATGAAAGCATTTAAGTAATATATATATAATTATATATTTTATTTCGACAATATATATATATATATTTATATACCTTGGCCTACTTTCCCCTTTTCTTCTTTTCTTCTTGCCCTCTGACCACCCTCAACAGAATGGCCACACCTCGCTAAGGTACCCCGCCGCCGCCGGCCTCCTCCACAGATCGCTTAGGGCTGTGATAACCCTGGTTGTTATGGGGGGATGGTTAAAGGAATAAACTAGGAAGAAGTAATGCACAGTTTCCAGGGCCTGGTTGCATTTGGTGCAGATATTTGAGGTAGTTTGGTTGATGCTGAATCTATTTTTGTTGTATTGCAAATTTGGGTGGTGACCACATCTGAATTTGGCTAAACATGACTGGGTGGTTATTGGAAGGGAGTTAAAAAAAATTCGGGTGCTATTTCTGGTGGATGATCATTCAGTATATTGCTTGGTTGTAGATTTCTTAAATACTTTTCTGTTAGGTGAGCGTGCATTTCTTAAGAATATGAGGTGTTGCTTTGTGGAGGTTGGATGTTACTTAAGATTTGTTGGTATAATTAATCTGGAGAAGATGGAGGTTGTTTTAGTCTGTGGTTAGTGTGGCTAGAGAGGCAGTGTGACGGGGTGCTGTGGTGTCTGTGTTTTAGCCTAAAATTGAGTTCCTATCATTTCTAGGTATTTGTCTATAGGTAACATCTTTGTTTCGTCATGTAAAAGTTGTTGAGGTGTTTTAAGTGTACATCCTGTTATAATTCTGAGAGCTTTGTTTTGGGTTGTTTGAAGTTTTCTAATGTTTCCCTTGGTTAACAATGGATGCCATACTGGTGAAGCGTAGTTATATGATGGGTGGATGAATTGTTTGTAGATGGTGATGGATACGTATTTGTTATTTTTGATGTCCATTCCTGTTGGGATTCTTAGAATGTTTAATTTCCTGTTTGATGATGTGGTAATGTTTTTTATGTGCTTTGTGAATGTTAAGTGCGTGTCCAGTGTTACTCCTAATAATTTGGGCGTTTTTGTTTGATCTGGAAAGCGTGTTATTATATGAGATTTAGGAATTAGTAGTTCCGAGTTGGCTGTCTGTTGTGATTAGTCTGACAGATGACTTGTTTGGTGAAGCAGACATTCTATTGTCCGTTAACCAAGTTTGTATTTAGTTGATGTATTTATTGTTGGATTAGAAGAATTGTTGTGTCTAGATTCTGAAGCGTGGTAGCTATGGTGATATCATCGGCGTAGGTTGTTATGTTTGTGTGGTCTTCTGTGGTTGTGAAAGATCTGCTGTGAATAGGTTGAAGAGTGTAGGGGATAGGATTGCACCTTGATGTTACACCGTTTTTAATGTTTACTGTGCGTGATTTCTGTTTTTGATTCTGTTTTGGGCTCGCCTTTCCAATAAAAAGTTTGATAACCATTTCTTTAAATTAGAGGGATTGCTTGATTTTGTTGTTTGTGTATTAGATTGTGTCTGGGGACTGTGTCGAAAGCCTTATTTATGTCGATGGCTGTAATGTTTATGTGTTGGTCTGAGATTTAAGCCGTTCTATTATTGGCTGTATAATGTTTGGAGAGCTGTTGTGGTTTGAGTGGTTTTGGTGGAAGCAATGTTGGAACTTTTGTTTGGGGATGTGTGGTTTTATTCTATTCAGTATGAGCTTTTCTAGGAGTTTACACAACAGTGGATAGCAGTGAATTGGGCGAAGTAAGAGGGTTTGAGGTGTTGAGGGGTTGAGGGGTCTTTCTGGTTTTAACTTTGAAGAAATGCTCTTTTTCCGGAGAAAGGGAAATGTGATTTAATTTGGATGAAACTGTTGTATATGTGTGCAAATAAGTAAGTGCAGCATCTCCTAAGTGTTTAATGAGGATGTTTAGATGCTCGTGAAGTTTTTGAGACTTATCTGTGTTTTTAAGTCAATTGGTGTTATTTTCTATTGTTTGATCGGCGGTTCCTTTTATTATTAAAGGGATTTAATATTTTCCTTGTTTTGTGGCATGAGAATGGTTTATGGACTTTGGTTTTGCAAAATGTTGTTTGCGAATTGTAGTTGGTGTAGCTATTTTGTTGTTGGCGGGATTGAGCGTTGAGATTTTGCATAATCGTATGTTGAGAGTTGTGTTCTTTTTTTTTTGCATTTTTAAATTTTTATTATGTGTTCCCACATTCTTATCGTTGTTTGTTGTTTTGCGAGGTTTTTTGTTAGATGGTTCAAAACTAATTGAAAAGTATGTGTCTGGTGGTTTAGGTTTGTAATTTGTATGTTTGAATTATTGTGATTTTAATTTGTTGCCTGACTCTACTGGTTTTGGAGTAGTTTCGTTGGTTTAATCAAGTTAGATTTTAGGTGTAAGTGGTAGGGTTATATTTTTTAGGATTCCCCGAAGTATATTTAGGTTAGCGGCTTTTTAAATTATAAAAGGTAAATTTGGATAATTGTGTTTAACGTTGTAAGTATGTGAAATTGTTATAGATTTGTGTTTATTTTTCTATAAATTTCTGAAGAATTGATCCAAGCGCTTCTTGTAGGTTGTGAAAGTTTTTCTGAAAGTGTGGTTATGTTTGTGATAGTTTGGTATTTTAAGATTATGGGGAGGTGGTCAAAGTTTAGGTCGGTTTGTGTTGACCATTGGAGTTTTCTGTAGAGATTTAGGAAGCATAATGTTAGGTCTGGGGATGTATTTGATTTGGTTTGTTTGTGATAAAATTCTAGTGTGGAAGTTTTTATTGTTGAGGATGTTTAAATGATCAAGATTTGATATTAAATGAATTCATCTTTGGGCTTTGTAGCATGTTGGGTGATGTGCGTTGCAATCACCTCCCATTATGAGGCTTGGAAGGTTTGAGATGGGATTGAGATTTGGAGTGTATTTTTTGGGACAATGTGGTGAGGTGTGATGTGGAATGTAGAGGTTTATTATGTTATGCGGTTTTTGATTGAATTTTGATGGTATTGTCGTTTAGCGATGTTTTTTTTAGTGCGGTGGTGTTTGTGTATGGTAGTGAGTTATGTATGAAGGTTAATAATGTGTGATTTTTTTAGTTTTATGGTATGTAAATGAAGTCAAATCTATAAAATTTGGGTTATGGGTGGTTCTCAGGAAGGGGTGCTTTTTGTATTAGTGCTATGTGAATATTGTGATGTTTTAGAAAATATTCTATTTCCTTGTTTTTATTCTGTAGTCCGTTTATGTTTATTTGTAATATGTAGATTTTGGGATTTTGCTTGTTCATTTTAGGATAGTTGGTTTTTATGGGTATGGTGCATACTTTGCATATCCAGTCATGGTTTGGGGCAGGTAGTGTTGAGAAAGGTGAGCGGTGTTTGTGAATCCACCTCTCACACCTGTTGCATCGGATTGAATTTCATCCTCGTATTTTGTCACAGATGGGGCATAACCAGATTCCGGGTCCCGGGTTTCTCTATATGTCCCCGGCTTTTAGTAGGAGGACTGAAGCAGGCACCGGGAGTATGCCCTATTAATTAGAAAAAAGTGAAAGAAATGGAAATGAAAACAGTTGAGGTAGAGTGTCCCAAGCGATCATCGGATTTCTCCGGAAGAGGCGGTGAAAGTACCGTAGTTACAGTAACCTCGCATCAAGATGCGGGTGGGCAGGAGGGGGAAGAAGCATTGGTGATTCTCTTCCGGTCTTCCGGGAGGTATTTTGGTGTTACCAAGACAAACACCTTCTTCTTCTGGTACCTATATATATATATATATATATATATATATATATATATATATATATATATATATATATTATATATATATATTAACATATTATATAATGTATTATATATATATATAATATAATATATATATATATATATATATAATTATAGTGTGAGTAATCTCAAAAGTTTAAAATTTTATCTAATGATATTTAACTATTTAGAAAAAAGCGAGATGACAAGGTAAACTGGTTAAAATTAATGTTTTAAAAATGAAAAAAAAAAAAGTGAAATAAAAATGATGACAAAATGACATAAATGAAAATTTTAAAAAATATATATATATAAAAAAAATTTTAAAGTTATTTTAATTAAAATAAAAAATAATAAATTATAGTTTTGCGTTATGGTCTGGTAATAAGTCCTTTCGAACTTAAAATACAGAGTTCAAAATTTGACATTGAAATATAAATTATTGCTTGATATTAAAATGGAAGTCATTTCATGATTAGAGTTTATGTCATTTGTTTTACCAGTGGCAACGGAACTGGAGCCGGGGCCGGAGCCAGGGCCGGAGCCGGGGCCGGAGCCGGGGCCGGAGCCGAAGCAGGAGCTGAAGTTGTTGTAAAGGAATAAAAAAATTTTTGCTACTAATAAATGCTACTATTAATAGGAACAGGTAAAAAATGAATTAAATAACGGAGACTGAAATGAAACCTACTACTACTACTACTACTACTACTACTACTACTACTACTACTACTACTACTACTACTACTACTACCACTATTTTTTAATTCAGGTTCCTTCCCCAATTCAAATTACCCAACATCTCTCTCTCTCTCTCTCTCTCTCATCTCTCT
>JABUQX010023934.1:17500-40094 GCA_015478945.1 Trachelipus rathkii | reverse complement strand
ATAACTTAATTATTAAATGTAAAGGGTATTGAATATTTAAACAGTAATTTGCAAATCTTAAAGAGAAGATTGTGTTATTAATTAATTATATCTTTTTTTTTATTTAAGATATCATGTTTAATACTAATCAGACGTTGATAGTATTGCTGTTACTAAGTGAACCAAAAAAATATATATTTTTTGTGATATATATTGTGATAACATAATTACAATATAATTAAAAAAATCACCAAGCAGCGCACCGAAGACGGCCTGTTTCCAAAACGATATATTCCAAAATATTCGATATATTTATACTGTGCTATTATATAGAGATGAGAGCGATATATATATTTGTAATTATATGAGTGTACTCATTTTTAGTAAGTATAATTTAGTAATACGGTTTCCGTTCGGAATATGTAAAACGTCGCACTTTTTGAAAAAAGTCGGAATTTTACCGAGTTAATATTACCTACTCATACATGCTAACAGATGTACGTCTCGCGAAAGCGAGGGAGACACTATAAAATTATGAATTCTAGAAATCACCACTTGCATAATAAATTCAATATAATAATAAATATGAGCGTAAGATTCCAGAATATTTTTATATTTGGGAATACGATTTATATAACGGAAAAGATTGATTCACTATAATGGAATATATGAAATCAATGACGACGTTTCCAGAGAGAGAGTATAAAATAAGGAAGAGATGCATAACATTTTTATATTAATATTCATTGTTTATTTGAATTTAATGTTTAGCACTCCTAAATATTAGTCGTATGCGTACGCAGAAACTGGAATTTAAGGGAGACTAAGACAGTATAAAAAAAAAATATTAAAATTAATAAATATACTGTTATGAGATGGATTGTTATCAAGCCACAATTTTTATAGGACTTATATAGAAAAGTTAAGACGGACGAAAACCAAAAAATTAAAGGTTATGACAATGATGTGATTATGAACTGATAGAATATGATTCATTCTTGGGGTCAGACTTAGATTTCCGTGTTACTTTATTTATTTTTCGTGGTTTTTTGAGGTTCTTCTCGGGAAACAAAAAAAAATAATACATTAATAAATAATTATAAAAAGAAAACTAAAAAATTATTATAATGTGTGGACCAACCATCTCTGCCGAAAAAGTATATAGTAGAAGTATATAAATAAGTTACATTATATCACGGATGACAACAACTTACAGCAACACAGCCAGACAGAACCCGAGAGCGTATAGAACTCAACGAGAGTCATTAACCTACATATAACAAGACATATTCATACAATCATACAAGCGTTAATTTATATAAAGATAAGTAGCGTCTAAAAAATCGCTTGAAACCTTAAACTCCTTAAGAGCAAGAGAACCGAAAAATCAATATATGATGATGAGCAGATAGCATCGATCGATTGAAGATGTACTCGAGTGAGAGAATGGGATGATTAAGATGAAGTTGATGATGATGTTATTTGATTTGTGGAGTCCAACGTATCGAGATGCATGTATTGAGAGATAATAAAGTGATGGGAAGACTTTTAAGAGTTTATTTGTACGGTACGCTAAATATATTATAATTAAGAAATTGGAATATTATAGTAATGTATTCACGATATCATTATTAAATTGATTAAGATATTTATATCATATGTTGCGTTAATTTTTCAATAATTAATATTAACATTAGCAGTAAACTTTATGTCCTTAGAAACTTTATATAAGTTCATATATTTTTATATCCTCTAATTAACAAAATTAATAATGTATAAGAGATAATCAGAGTCATTCAGTAAGTATTACCAAGAGAGAAGATCAGATACTCTAATCGAAGTAAGGTTATAGAGGGTACATAATCCGCGATGAACCTAATAACTACAGATAATAAATTACAGGGTTTTATACCTAGAGATAATGCCTAAGTAAGTATAATTATTCTCGAGAAGCATAAATAAGAAGATCTTCCAAGAGAAATTACTACTATCATAAAACAAATTAAATAATTATCAACCATCTAGAGAACTGTAATATTAAACACGGACAATATATTAAAAATCATTAGCAGGGATGACAGAACACTAGATTCAGAATTATTATGGCTGTTCGACACCCTGCCACCGCAGTTGTTTTTTTATATTATTACTATAATCCATATCTGATTCACTATATTAGAAAAGTTGTCTCGATGGGAAATTAGATGACGATTTATTATTATGAGTATACTATCGGGCACGAGTTTTAATATTTACACGTGATTCTGATTAATATTAAGTGTATTAGTCGCAAGTTAAAATTTTGAGATATGTGATATCACATAAAAAAATATTATTAATCAATTTTTTATTATATGTCAACAGGTCGAATCTTTTCGCGTAAGAAGTTAGTGATTATAATAGAATTATTTAGAATTCTTCTTATGAGATCGTTATTATATATAACGAGTGTCTCTTAATCGATTGATAAAGATACAACTTATTTTTGAGTGGTACACAGATTATTCACGACTTAACGTCCGTATCACTATTAATCTTTATGACGTTTATAAATAAAATTCTGATGTATATATTCATCAAAAAGTATAAGTCCGTAGATAAACCTCTTATATTATTCTCGAGAGCTCTTTCCAGTTGGGACACACGTAAGCTCTGCGCAGATCGTTAAAAAGAGTGACAAAGTAGACCAGTTTTCCGGCGGTGTGAGAGCTAAAAGAACTGTGGTCGCACTGGTGAACAAAAATTATAACTAGTATAATAAAGTTATAGGATTATTTTTTAATATGTATAGTAATAGCGCTTTTTTCACAAGGAATGTTTATGGTAATATATCCTGCGAAATTATTCAGATATATAATAACAGGAGGGACAGAGAGAATGATAAGAGGTATACTAGTATATACTTAACTAAATAAAATAATAAAAAAATTAACTATAAATATAAAAATTAATTGAATTCAATAAAGTATAAATATATGAAAATAAATTATATATTAGAATTTAAAGAAATAAATAAATATTATAGAATAAGCAGAAGAAATAAAATTTAAAGTGTAATCTTAATCAAAATATAATCTAAGATAATAACTTATATTAAAAAATAATAGTTAGGAAATTACTAATACAAAATGCACTGTACTGAAATGCTGTCAATTAATAACATTTAATAATTATAGGTATATGAGATTATTATCTTCCTCTTTGGAGAAATAAAAACATACTCCCTGATAATTTCTTAAGGAAACAATAAGAGAGGTATATATATCTTTATTAAGGCTAACCAACTAATTACTCCGTAAAAGTAGTGGAGTTTTATCGTTAATAATTATAATTTACTTACGAGTTGATCTACACCGTAGAGAATATTTCAGAGAAGGTGTTCTCATTTATTAATAATATTTTTTTAATACAGTAAATTTAATACTCAATAATATTTATAAAGGTGTAGCATCAATGAGGTACAGAAGAACTCTATAGGTAATAAGGGAGGTACAGTGAGAGTTGAGTATAATGAGATGATCAATAATGCTATATACGAGAATGAAGTGTAGATGGCAATATTATGAAATATATAGTATACCAAATAATATTATTAATTTTTAATAGTTTATATACATATGTATTTTAATCTGCAAATACAAATAATGTATTTTATCAAATAATTCTGTTTATACAATTAATATTTAACTGAAGAGACTGAATTGAAAAAAAATATATATAAAATAATAATTAAATAGAAGGTATATATATATGAATAATAAAGATACATACCATTGACATCCACATCAATAATGAGAGAAAAAAAAAACACTTAGACTTTACCATAACGAAAAAAATTGTTATATATATATTTGTGAACAATCAATCTCCTCATAGATCAATAAGTTTACATATAATATTATATAATTTGGATATGCAACATCGAAATTAATTGAGATAATAAGTAAGTGAGAGTAATAAATCAATTATATTAGAATTATTCTTTATGATACAATTATCCGAAATAACTAATTTAATATTTTAAAAGAGAAAATTGATTTATAATAATACAAGGTATATATTAACTACTTCTATACATCATTATCAATATCATTATCGTGATTTGTATATTTATATATTCATGTCATTATTATATTATATATATATATTTTTCATCAAAATTATTATAATATTAAATTTACAATCTAATAACATTATTAATATCCATGATATAACTTTTCTCACATATTTTATCCACTCATCTCAAAAATAATAATCGATAAGTGAGACAGTTTCACGATATTAATAATTAAACTAATAGAAGAGAGAAAATTATCGAATAATTTCCTAAATTCACGAAAATAGGTAGCTTCAATTTCCGCATGGTCCCGCTGTTTTCTTCTCACATATAAATGCGGAGCGTCATAATCAATAAATAAATATAAATATAAACAGTATTTTAATTATCTCACTGAATATACCACTAAATACAAATAAATAATAACGACCAATTCACGTAACATAACAAACTCAAAATATTAAGACTCAGATCAGTAATATATTATTCACAGGAGGAGATGAAACTATACTTGAATTAAAGCGTCATTAATATAATTAGAATATAATAATGGTGCGTTGATTCTGTACCGGTTTATAAGTCGAATAATACATAATAGGTATAGAAAGTGTAAATAAAATTTGAAAAAAAAAATAATATCTATATTTTAATCCACGAGAAGTTATATGACTATTATTTGAGATAAAGAAGCGAGTAATATTAATTAGAAAATTTATTAATTAATTAATTTGAGTTATGAACGGTTCCGACGAAACGTCAACTTATTGGAAATACTATACTTACTGCATTAATACGATATCGAATAACTAATAAGGATAATAATGTAATAATAAGTAATAAAATTGATAATGGAGTGTATAATAAATCAAGTCGAAAGTAAATCAATTATTATATTATGAGTGGACCATTATACTGAAACGATCAGCTATAATATTAATAATTGACGTAAAATGATTCATGAACAAACTTAAGCTCTCATATTATTAGAGAATTGTCATGAGTGAAAATAAAAAATTAATTTTGTATACACCTATTAAAAGCTCGATAATGTTACTATTATATTCCCAAACTTGAAAGAAAATCAAAAAAAAAAAATAAAAGACAGAAAAGAGAATTAACATTAAAGTAATTAAAATGATTCCAATTCTCAAGGGATATAAAGGTAAAAATAATACAGATATTTATTAATTCCATCATTATTGCACATTAAAATTTCACTCTTATTTATATATAATGCTATTCGACGGACTCTAGATATTTTTAATATATACACTTAGATACCTAAATAATATAATTTTGAAATTCTAGTTATCACTCCCTTTATAGCGTACGCTTGGTTTCGTGCGATAACTCTTCTTGCCGATCTCGACTGCGATTCACATTTTGAGATATTCTATATGTAGTCAGTCTCCGATGCATGTTTTTCTTTAGAGCTTGAAACAATCTCTCAAGTTGATACAGTTATTAAGAGTTTTCAAAGAAAACATGATTTGTTTTGGTAATTTTATAAATAAGGGTAATGGGTTAAACCTTGGTATCAAAGTACCAGAATCGGAATGCTACAGGGTGGCATTAGCTTCACAGCTAATGCTTCAACAAATAGACAGTGTGACCAAAGCTTAGTATTTGAATCTTTGGAAAAGGATATTATATATTTATATTATATTTAGATGTTTATAATTCAATTATTTTTTATAAAATGTTTAAAGAAAAATGCGTTCTCACAGTAACTATTAAATTCTATATATATATAGGTATATATACTATATATATATTATAATAATATTATAATATTTTGAAAGTATTATGAGATAGTTAAATATATTATATAAACAAATTTATAATAATATTAATTTTCATTTAGGGAAAAAATGAGTATTGTGAGACATCATATTATATTATTAATGTTTACTAAAATTCTGATATACTAGCTTTCAGCTATCTATTATTGATTTTTAGGCAGTTTTTAGAAATACTTGAATCATCCTTAACATTTAACCTCAGAAGGCAAATGATTCAAAGAGATAAAATATACACACGCTCCTAGCTCAGCGCCAGAGGAATGAGCACTCCGCCTAGCAAGCTTTAGAAGGCCCCATAGGTTCCGATATTGTTGTGGAGCGGGGAGAATGTGAACTATTTATCGCTCCTATTGAACGCTGTAGCTTTCGTCCCCACTGGTAATTGCGTAATTGGTAACATGCGCTTGCTATTATCTAATGGGATAAAGCTGTCCCGGCATCTCCGCGAATAGCCTGCCAGGCAGCATTTGTAAGTTAGGCCCTTGTGTAACTCCAGGATATTTCTCGATGGGATCGGGACAATATTGAAGTCGTGTTGTTATCCTTTTTAAGACCATGAACCTTTCTGGAGAGGACAGGTTTTTTTTAGCAGTAACGAGTTTATATATAATATATATATAGTATATATCACTATACCTCAAAAAAAATACCTATTTATATATATATAGGGTTTATAAATACGGGATAGAAAAATGGTAATACACATATTATCATTATACTATAAATATATATATTATATACTATATTATAATATAGTATTACTTGTCATATACCTTAATTTTTATACTATATTATATATTATTAATCTACATAAACATATTTATATATATATATTCTATATTTAATTTATACTTCAACCATGTAGATCGCGTTTAATACCTTTCACCTATTCTATTAGTATATATATATACAGATATATATTTTGAGTAAACTATATATAACTTTTGATATATACTATATGAAACTATGTATATATATATATTATATTTCTAACTTATATATAATATTTATTTTATATTATATATATTTTTTGAATAATATAGTTTATCTTCGTATATTACTTCATTTTATACTATATGCACATTAATATAAATTCTACATTTTTAATATTATAATATACTATATTATAAATAAGTATGAAACTGTAAGCAGAATAGTGATCATTTTGTTCCACAGTGGAAAATGTATTACTGTGTAATTTAGGAATAAAACAAATTAATTAATAAGTATATTAATATAATAATTATGTACATTATAATACCTAACAGATATAATTAATCTGCACGTTTACCGACTAAGTATAATTACGTATTAAATTTTAGCACACAAATGTTTATTTATAATAGACTCATATTTAGGAAAGATAATACTATACCGTAGTATTCCGTAGTTCGATCTAGTATACTAGACGATTTTGACGTGTACCTTTATCATTTTTATGTTACCTATATAATTCTTATAGTTACAATTTCTGAGAATATACATTATTTATAAACAGCACGCACTCAACCCACTTAAATGTAATAAATATATTGAATACTAGATTTCTTATTTTTAAATTTTCCAAGGTCCAGGTACTTATATACTCAAAATTTATATCTTTGTTTACAGATAATTAATGAAAAAAATATATTACTTTCATACCCAAGACCATCTCTTAATTAATATGATACCACTCAAAACCCTCCGGTCACATGTATATTATTTATACGATTAGGCAGTTTTACCTACTTAAATTGTATAATAATATCATTTTATGATCAATTATGTTTAACATACGCTTATTTAATAGAAGATCAGCTTAAGAATGATATTAAGTAATACTTCATTATATATCCATTTTTCCAAATAAAGTTAAAGCTATTCGAGAGGATTCTTTATTTACATCTGGTAAAGCACATCTGATATAGTTAACACATATTCAATATTTTATTATATAAGTTATATTCATTTATATAATTGATTAGCGTTCTTCATAACTTTTATTATATAATCCTCTATTACACAACTCACTCACCTGTCTCATTATAATTTATGGTTATTACTAATACACTTCTCCATTTTTAATATATCACGGGATATAAGGACAAGTATTATACTGAAACTGACAAAATACCTTGCTATCCTCTTTGTATACTCACTTTCCATTCTTAAAATTATTAATTTATTTTTTATTTATTTTTCACAGTATTTTTCCACATGAACTTCGATATCAGGGAATAACCTGTTTTCTAAATACAATTTTGAATTGCATAACAGGAAGCATTACTGTACTTTGCTCAGGATAATTAATGAAAATGGAATAAAATAATAAATAATAATATTAGTAATAATTTTATTTTAATATTAAATATTTTTACTAAATAATAAAATCTGTTATATACCATATTATAATATATATACGTACTATTACGCATTTTTGTATAATTACTATAAATTTTAACAAACGTGGGGAATAAAATACAGCATTATAGGTTTCGTAATATAGAGAATGAACAATTACAACACCTTTTTAATTCATTTTCCCAGCAAAATAAAAGATGATATATTAATTATTATTTTATTCTCAAAAATAATAAATATATAAATACATATTACAAAGATTCATGACTTATATTTATTATCTTTAGTCGCCTATATATTATAACCCTCGAGAGTAAGAAAATAATACCAGTTACTTTATCAAACACGATATATATTTATTATGTAGTAGGTTATCCCATTATTTTCCAATTTACAATATTTATACCTTACCATAGACACGTATGATCCCTTTGTCTCATTTATTGAGTAGGAGATATCTATTATAATAAGTTATATATATCTGTAATTACCTTTGTACTATATATATTATACTAATATATTTAGGTAAATATGTTAGATTTATTATATATAAGTTTGGCCTTTTATTTTGATTTACCCTTCTCCTTAAGGTTTATTACAATTACAAGAGGACCCTCTACAATAATTTATTATTATATATCCCTTAACTACATATTATATTACCTCGACAAATTATATATAAATACCTTATTATCATTATTCATATTATTATTATTTCAAGTCTTTAATACTTATAAACTTAGGTAATGAAAAACATATATATTATATAATTAATCAACTATGAATATCAAAAATATATAATAAATCTGCTTTACCATATTACATGCCGTTAATATAATAATTCATTTTACACTTACATACTTATATGGCTATATACAAGAGTATATATACTCAGATTTTATTATATTTTTGAGCCTTATATCTATTATACTATATTTATAATTATCAAACTGATATTAATCATAAGATACTCTTAATAAAAAAATCTTTAAAGAAAGGTTATGTAAATTACTTCTTTATATATAATACTATTTATAATATACTTATATATAATAATCCATAATATATAATACCTTTCCAGGTTTAATTAAATACTATATTCATATATAAAAAAATTTCTATTATATATGTTTTACATTTTTCGGGCAACTTCTAGTCACTTCTAAAATGCCATTTATTAATTACTGTAGCAGCATGACGCCACTTCAATACATTATAATAATATTAATAATTGAACAGACACTTACATCAAATCTCGTACCTCACAAACAGTCATATCTTAATCATTTATTATTTTATCAAGGAATGTAAGCATGAGGTAAATTTTCTATAGTGTGAATAGGATATTATTATTATTAATATATATTTATTTAATTAATTATTAGATAATATATTATAATATTAGAATTATAATTTATCTATTATTATTTTTATCATATTATTAATTGATTAATTGTTATTATTATTATTATTTTTCTTAATACTTATGCAGTTGTATTGTTGTATCTATATCTTTACACAGTTATTAAAACAATTTATCTATTAATTAAAACAGAAATATCCATTGGTCAAAGTCATGCCGGTAAGAGAGTCCATAATTTGAGAATATAGATTATTTCTAATTTTTACTCATGAGCTTTAAGCAAAAAACTTATGTTTTACATTTACAAGCAATACGAATTTTTATAAAATATAATATATTACTCTTAAATATATATTCACTTATTAATAATAAATTTATTATTCAATAATAAACCGATGAGCAAAGGTGTATATAGCAATTTAATTCTTGGTATATTATCTTAATGTAAGATGGAGAACAGTTATTATTACCACTCAATCTGCCTAAAATTATCATCCTCGAAAGATAGATTTTCAACTTATTTGATATTAATTTTAATTTATTTATTTAATCACTTTCATATTTCTATCAATATATCAATTATATTATATCAATTATATTATACCGCTTAGTAGATAATATATATACTGTATTTTATGATATTATATATATATATATTATTAATTAATTAATACATTTATTATATTATTAATATTATATATATATATATTATTATATATAATATTATATATTATTTATATTTATATTATATATATCATATTATTATATATTAGAGTATAAGTATAACGTATTACCGATTATCTATCTATTCGAGTATATGATAGTATGTAGATTATCAATTGACACGCTCCCGCACTCGCGCGCGCGCGCGCACCGTTGAATATATTTGATAGATCCTTTAAGATTTGATTAAAGAATTATATTATTCCGCTACTCTAATTGCCTTTTAAACATTTCACCTTGCTAGTAAGGAATCGAACCTGGATTTAGCAGAATAAAGCGAACGTTAATGTGTTTGACCATTTCTACTAACTACAATGATGAGTAATAAAAGAGAATACGCGACTATACTTCCTATGGTGATATATGCACGTGGCACACCACATCTATACAATTGAATAGTGAACATATTGTTGGCACCGTTTGCGTTCTTCCTGCCATTATTAATCTACGGACATTAAGATGGCCAAATCTAAGGGTAACCGAATGCATCAAGGTGATAAAATTATTCTCATTCACGCTCCATCGGAGGTGAGGCTACACTATTGTATTCGATAACTAAGTGTCATACACATTACGTATTATCTGCTAGGGTTCATACAGAGCACCGGTTTTCACACGCAACTTAGTAGAAATTGCATTAAAAGGTGGTATTTTTAATAACATACTATTCAAATGAAGCAGCGGAGTCAAAGCACGTGAGGTTTTAATTCTTATATTCAATTAAAAAATATTAAGTGAGAACTTTCCACGGTGTTATTACTTAATGCTAGTTTTATATTAATCTACTTGTGCCATGCGATTATGTTATTATGGACACTTCGACATGGCCCAAGCGATGGAGTTAGCTTGAGAAGTATGACGAGCAGTGACATATGATTTTCTTATACTTATAGAGAAGAAGATAGCAATTATTATTTTTCCCCATATAAAATTGGTAATATGGTCTTAGTCTCGCTCAATTCATTCTTTTAATGCTCAATCGTTGGCGCGTCTAGTGAGCAAATCTCTCTACTATATCGCTCTGTTTATTCTGGCGTGAGAGTCTGATGATGGATTCGTGAGATTTTTCTTCTAGCATGTGAGAATGACTATGAAAGAGGGAGATATTTTTATCAATCTATATACTAGTATGATTTGAAGTTTGAAGTTATTTAATCTAATATAATATACTAGATAGTATATTTTCCGATATATTATATACGTATTAATATATTAATACTTGTCATCTTAATTTAGAAATATTTTTAAATTCTATATATATATATATATATATTTATTAACGCGTTTATATATCTTTATAGGTATTAATATATTATATATAAACCTTGCACGTTTATTATAATCTAATACTAGTACGTATTATAAAAAATATATATATATTGGATTCCATCTTAATATAAACTTAATATCATTAATACATAGATCATCTAATTCCGTATGTATGGGCAATTATCCTTTACTATTTAAATATTTTTCAGGGGGCCTTTTATTATCACCAGTGCAAAAGTTCAAGATTTAAGAACTCTTTAAGATTGAAAAGATTTTGTCATATATTCAACGATGTGTAACTTTAAGAGACAAAGCAGAGATCATTTCTCTCTAAAATCGATTTTAATTATTTATTCAAAATTATGTTTTGTTATTAAAGAATAATGTAAAAAAACATTTATTTTTTTTTTTCGTCCTCAAAAAAAATATTAGTTCTAATAATAATAAGAAATGATTAATAATAAATAATAATAAATAATAAACATTAATATCGGCAAAATTCTTATGCAATTGAATTTGAGAGATAATAATTATAATTCAAACCTTAATCCGTCTTGATCAACAATACTACTGATAACTACTGACTTACTTACTTAACTTAACTTACTATTTCTACTTTTACTACTTACTGTACTAACTTTATCTCATGACTTTACACTTCTACCACTTTTAATTACTACATATTCATACTACTATCACTATACATACTTTTTAATATACCATAGATTACATAAGAAAATATAACAATAATTTCATAATAATTATATAATTAATAATATATTTAAATATTATAATTATAATAATAAAATAAGTAATATCTAAATATAATATTTATATTGATAAGTGAAATATGAAAGTTCCAGGGTGAGGGGTATTAATTTACATAATAAAAAGTCAACATATCATAATAATTAACCTCAAACTCAATAAAATCCGTAAAATATAATTAAGATTATAATTATTTGATTAATATATTATTATTATATATTATTATAAATTACACTCATTTTGATTATTTATTCATATTTATTATTTAGGTTTTATAACTATTAATATTAAATTAATTATCTATTATTTTTAATTATTATGTAGGAAATCTAATATTTCTAATATATCACTCAAGTTACTTGACGTATTATTATACATTGCCTTCTATTTATTCCATCATGTATTCATTATTTCTAATATCATATTATTATTATATCTTATCCTACTCATTTTTATTATTTACTCCATATAATTATTATTATTCTATTATTATTATTATAATATTATCATTATCATTTTTCCTAAAAACTTACCAAAATCACTCTCCATAAACTTAAATTTATTTTTAGTATTATTTGAAATTATTTAAACATAATAATATATATATATAATCTAATATATAATATAATATAAATGAATAATCATATAATACGTCAATAAATAATACCTCTTATGATTAGGAATTTAACGCCAAACACCGAAAGAAATATAAAAATAAATTATATACCTTAATAATATATAAATAATCAATCACATAAGTCATCATAGATTATGATAATATTAAATAACTCTCGATATAAAAAATCGGGTATGAACGCCTTAAAGTATCTTACGTTCTAGATAATTTATCCCCGTCGGCTTCCAAAATCTATTAAAATGAATTATCGTATTTCTACAAAAAAAATACACTCTAATACAATTTAGACCTTCGATAATATAGTATAATTCTAATATTATTTAAATCCACTATAAACATATTTTAATCATTTACACCTCAATATATTTGGTTTCTACTTCTTATCTTACAAGATATCTTATCAATTATCACATTCCATAAAACTAGTTCCTTTATTTTCAGAAGAAATTTTATCTGCAGCGAACTATTCGAGAATAAAACCGAATTGTTAATTTAACTTCTATATACCATATTATATCTAATTCCCAATTTAATTTATCGAGTCGACATGCACTACAAATCTCAGAAGCATAGATCATGTGTTAATTCATACATATAATGTAATTGTATATTCATTCTCTTGAAGGCCATGTTTACAAATAATTCTTTAGAGACTATACACACACCAGAAAAAATATACATTAATACCTTATTTTACTGTTCATTATTTAAATTTACTATATTTTCGATTAATTTGAGGGGTCAAAACTTATTGACTTGACATAAAGACTTTGTTGTTATTCTATTATACTCTACTCTGTGGCCGTCTTTGCGAAGAGATCCCCGCGCACATTGCGCAATTTATTCTTGCTTGAAGTACGTTGGGATTATAAGCTTCTCGTAATTGTATAGGTTCTAAATAATAGACCTTTGATTTTACATATGAGTATTAATTATTCTTTCCTGGTATTATTTTTAAGAATCGATATTAAGTTCTGAGTGTATTTAATATACTCTTTACTCATCCTGTACTCCCTGTTTAAGACACTATATTACTTCTCTTTTCAATCCACTCTCCACGGATTTATTTAAATAACAAAGGTAAACATCATATCTATTAGGCCACATATAATTCCGACTAGCTATTGCTTTCACAAAAAATTAGAATCAGCTAAAAGCGGTTTAATTGGAAAAGAAATCAATACTATGAGAAGACGAGATAGCTTTATCATGAGTCGCTTTCAAATGTAATTATAAATCTCCAACTTTACCCACATGGTTCGAAATTGTCAAAAGCACTAACTTTTTTCATTTTTAACACATACATCCTCAAATTTACAAATATCTTTTAAAAATTCGAAGCGAAAATTAACCATAATTGTAAAGGAACAAATGTTAAGTCTTTCTGCAGAGAAACTAGATTTTAAATGTTAGAAGTGTGACTATATTAATTTATTATCTATCTTGTTCTCTAGCCGTGATGACCGACCTGTTCGTCCTAACATATTTTTAGTACACAGTTAATTCTCTTGTCTATATGAATAATGAGCTCGGTGGATTATAAAAGGGATTACAGAGAAGTCTTTATAAAGTTTGTGTGTAAAAATTAAAATTAGCTAATAAAGAAACGTAGGTTATATGTAATTACCTGCATTCATGTGGAAGGTCTATAGCAACCAACTCAACACAACTCTTAAGAGTATAATCCGGCAAATATATGCAACAAACATGGTAAAAAATTTATATCTCTCCACACGTAAAGGTATAGAAGAAGCATATTACACGGGAGCGGATTTCAGCAGATCCGCCTCGCTTCCTACATGCGCTCGAATTAAGCTAATTGTTATTATTAATAAATTTATATTTTCAATGTTTGGATATATAATTTAGTTATTAACTCATCCTGCGCATACGCTGATAAATCTGCTTTTATATATAAAATAACTTTTATATATGAGCGCGGACACATTCTTATTGAAGTAAGTAAATTTGTGAAATGATAAGAGGAGAGTGGACTATTCGAATAGCTTGACATTGATATAATAATAGAATATTTTGTAATGCTGTTTGGACTCACAAGATTAATATATCAGTATTTAATCATGATAAATAATTTATAAAAAGACCATTACTTTAGAAAAGACTGAGATAGTTTGAAAATAGTTAAAAGTTTATTCCAGAATATATAGTGTTAGTAAGAGCAATGATTTGATGTATGAAAATTTCGCGTGTTAGCAGGTTAGACTTTATATGTTTCACGTTATATAATTAGTTTAAATTGATTTTGTAGTGTATTTAGTACTTATATATATATGATTAATAATTATCATTATAGATGCTGGGTAGAGAAAAAACGGTTCGTAGCTTGATAGTGCGAAGGCGAAAAATTTAGTTTTTGCGAAGAAGTTTATATCATGTAAGTGTACAATTACTATTAAATCTTTTATTCCGAAGAAGTATTTGAAGAGTAGGACGGTTGTTAGTCGTTGTCCCGACAGTGAACCGCTATGAAAGGCGATTGTAGGCATTGCTTATTATTATGATTTTTGTAAGTTCAATTTTTTAAATCGGTGTAAGCATAGAACTCTGCTTCATTTTGCTCCTATAGGCAAATCCGGGCGTCGTTGGCGGTTGTTTTTTTAACTCACTATTGCATCCGATTCCTCTTCTTGATTGATTGTAAGTTTATTACGATCTTCTCTTCTGGTAATAAATTCATTTACAAATATTTAATTTTTTTTCCATATTTTATGGCCATTAAAGTATTTTGTATTATGATTATAATTACTATAAATGATACAATGATATCCAGGTAATAATAATATTAAATAATTTATATATATAATATTTATTATATTTTTATAATAGTATTAATTCATACTTGCCCTAAATATATCTATTAGAGAAAAAAATACAATTACAAAGATTAAACGGAACTGAAAATTTTATTTTGCAACATCTCCCAGCGTAATTCCTTTTATACAGTATAAGTATAAATATATTTAAATATATGTATTTATACTTTGAATATTATTTTTAATTATTATATTTGTAACATTAATATATATACTATAATATATATTCATGTAATAATAAGAAGCTTCAATGACTTATTATAAGATTTTATTATCTTTGCGTATTCTGTCCTTCGGATATTGTGATAATCTTCATTTGAGACATTCGTATTGTATACCATATTAGTCATACAGATATGATCATCATGAGATAATATTGTTTGTGATTTATTACTGCAATAGTATTAGTAGCTTTTTTTGGCCGACTTTTTGATTCTCTTCCTTACAAGTGACTTATATCTCATTTTAACTCTTTCACGAATGAAATTGTAGTTTATTATTTACAGTTCTAAATAAAATTATTATTTATTTTTTTTTTTTATACATTTATAGAACAATTTTAGTGCTTTCATGTTTTCTAGATTTTAAGCTGCCATTATAAATATAAAGTTAGTTTATATCCGTGCACTATAGTGAAGTATGCAGGCGAACACCTATTGGTAATTTAATATCGCGTGAACTTTTCGTTATTTGATATTATATACACAGTTTCTTATAACTTCTTTTTAATTTCACAGTGAATATCGCCTAGTAAATAAGAGATTGACCTGTCTCTTCTGATATATACAAAGAGAAACTTATTTAGAAGAACTGTCAAAAAGGAAGACGTTGGTATTAAGATCTACGTCAAGAGGGTGAGACGCTGAAGTATATATATCAAAGTATTCTATGTGTCCTCTAAAATGTGAGAATAATTAATAATACATACATTAATAATAATAATACTAAATAATAATAATAATATTTCATTATATTAAATAATTCAATTACTCATTTATCCATATTAAACTAGAATATTAACTATTATATATATAATATATCTTCGTATCCATTATACCACCTTAATATTATACTTATATACTATATATATAATCATCTAACCCACTATAAGATAATATAATAAGTTATACAATAGAAATACTGACTCTACCTACTATATAGTACAATAATACAGTCTATTATCATTATTACTAATAATCATCACTAAGTTACATAATATTAACTATATCACTATTTATCTCACACTTATATATAATATATAAATAATATAATTAACATGGCCACCATAATTACATAATCACAATCTCTTCATTAATAACTATAGAGTTTAATAAATAATATAACTCATTTATATCTCCTCATCATAATAATATTTATCATTGATTAAGTGATATAATAATTCTATATAGAATTAACTTATTTTATTACCACTAGTAATAAGATATTGCTTCTTCGGCACTAACTCACTTTCCTACATCACTTTCAATACCACTGACTACTACTACTACTACTTTATACTACTACTATTACTAATAATAAATAATCAATAATATTCAACTTATAATCAAGGTATTTCCACATTGTAGTCCACGTCAGTTTCCAGTCAGTACTGCTAGTAAATCAAATATACTCCAGTTTCCTTTAAGCTCAAATTATTATAAGTGGACCTTTGTATATATACTATATAATTCAGATAATGCATGAATAGGCATATCATCTTTACTTTTCTTGACTTAAAAGAATAATCGAGGGTTGCCCGACAATTATACACTATTACCACTCACACTGAATATAATTATATATTATAATATATTTAATGTGACTTTACATAATATGACCTTAATGAATCAATAACCACACACATATAGACCTTCTTATAATAATATACTAAATCACTAATATAATAATATTCTCTATTAATATGGTCAATCTCATATACTATAAAAGAGGCCATCGTCGTCCAATGGGCAAAGGTTATGAGGTTTCTACACACATTTTACACAGTTATTTTCCTAGAATGTCACATTCTTGATTACCTCGGCGATATAAACAAGTGACCACTTCTTGTCTTCTCCCTATTATACTGCTTACTTTTATTATATCTAATCCTTTTGACCCTTCTCCTTCCATTTCTTAATCATCTGTCTCTTCACTTCTTTCCTTGTGATCTCAATATCTTTCGTCTCCGTTAAAGTCTAGCTATTCATATCTTTCTATGTCTACTATTTAATTTTTCCCCTCAGTAATAACGGTAGTAGTAGACGGAAAGATGACCGTGGCGGGGGATTAGCGCAAACACAGTAACTTGCTGTCGGTCTTGACATCTCCAAGGGCAATTTGACGTTAATGACACGGTTTCACTTCTCTCCAGGTCCCTCCTTTGGTTCTCCCTTCTCTTTGCCTTACTTATTTCTAGGGTTTTTCTTTCAAATCACCTCAATATCGGTCTTTTTTTATGGCAGATGCCACGGGTGTTTCTTTATTCTATTCTGTTATCATTTTTGCTGGACTCCAGACGTTGGTGAAAGTTGATGTATTCTCATAACGACATTCTTCGCAGTGAAGGGGACATCACGGTAGGTTCTAATATTTATATAATCGCTTCAGCCTTCTGGAGAGTCTAATGGCGATACGGTCTAAGTTATGCGTATATCGATCCTCATCTGACTTACCTTCTATGCATTCTCACTCATTTCAAAAATCTCTCCTCTTTTACTGTCTAAGAATTGTTCCGTCTCTGGTTAAATCTTTCCGTCTTTCTATCTCGTCTGTTATCTGTATAAATTTTCCTTGTGTCTGTCTCAAACCTTGTAAAAATTCAATTCTTTAAAAAACCCAACTTCTACAATCTCCCTCCTAAGGACACCTTCTAAAAACTTTATATCGTCTTCACGTGTTTCTCTCGTCTCTCTTTTTGTACAATATAAAACATCCTTGTTGCCTTAACCATGAACAAAAAATGGTTTTTGGAAACCTCACATCACACTGTTGCTATCTTTCCAAAATAAACCTTGTTAAGTTCTTGGGTTTTATTGTCTTGGTCGATAACTTTTTTTTCTCTTCTCAATTCTCCAGTTACAAGTTGCTCATCCCCCGCCCTTTTGTATATACTACTCCATATCATGTTGAGCTCTGGTGTTTTCACCCTTATTTGTATCCGATCAATTTCCAAAGTCTTATAAACTTGTCGCACTTTTCATTTCACTTTCCATCTATTACGCGCGATGTTGTATTTCTTTTAATCTTTTTCCTATATGTAAAACCGTGTGTCACTTCATGTTTCGATAGCTTATACTCGTCTTGTTACCAAACCCACCTTTACGACCCCTCTTAGTCGACAAGGTCTTGTTTGTCCCAATTGTTTTGGTTTATATTATACTCCAGCTTTGTACTCTGCTGCTTCCTTCTTCTGGCCACCTCTTGTTCTGGAGAATCCTCTTGCATCTTCTTTTTTTCCTTCTGGTGAAGGGTTTAATCTCTCTCAATTAAAGGTGCTGCGTCTGTGTCTCATCTTCGTCATGTTTTTTCTGGTTATTGATTAACTGATTTGCAACACCCTCCTTTGAATAGGCTCTAACCCGATTTTGTACAACTGTAATTATATATTATATATATATAAGGTATATATATATATTAATATTTATATATATATATATATATATATATATATATATATATATATATATATATATATATATATATATATATATATATATATATATAATTTTAATATATATATTTTAATTCAAACTTCAATATGATAAACATCTGCATCCGTATTCCGCATCTCTCATTCTACTTTAACGATCCGGCATCGCATCCCTCTTCATCCCATCCTCATCCTCTTAATGGATCCGGCATCCTCAAATTTGAGCATCCGTGGTTCCATCACTAACAATATATATATATATAGTATATAATATATATATAATATATATATATATATATATATATATTATATATATATAATAGTATAATTTATATAGTAAAAATTTAAAAAAAAGTGTATAAAATATTTTACATTTGTAATTTATACACTTTCATTTATTAGTATGTAACTTTGTATTCTTTAATATCTGATATATATATATATATATATATAATATATAATAATATATATATATATAAGTATAATATATCTATATATATTACTATATATAATATATATATTATATAATATATTATATATATAATTATATAGTTTTCATGTATATAGATTTTACATGATTATGTCGAGTTTATTGTCTTTTAATCGGTGAGTAGTATCTTTAATGTTTCAAAAGTTTAGTCGTAGTTTAATCGTAAATTTTTCAAAGTCATGTCTGTAATTATGTCAAGGCTGTTTGTATTTGGATCGGTTCTAAAAGATTTTGTAACCTGACTCCACAACCCTTTTACTGAACTAATACATTTGACTTCTAATGGTACTTAAGCTTCAGGAATTTTGCATTGTTTTTCCAACATTTTTATTGAATTGACCATAATATTGTCATTTTCTGTCATTATTTTCAATTATTTAAAAATTCTTTGATTTAAGATTATATGACGTAAAATAAATTTTTTTTTTTTTTTCCAATAACCTCTAATATATATATATATACAATATATATATATTATATATATAATTATAAATATATATATAATATATATATATATATTATATATATATATATATATATAATATATTATATATATATATTATTTATATATATATATATAATATATTAATAATATATATATATATATATATATATTATAATATATATATATAATATATATAATATATATATATATATATAAGTAGGTACACCTTTTTCAACGGGAAATCCTTGGACCACTACCTTCCTTACTGACCTGGTACCTTTTTTCCTTTTACCTTTTTTTTACTCTTGGTTGAACATTTTTTTCCCAACTTTTACCTGGGACCTTGGACTTTTTTGTGTCCTTTGACCTTTTTTCTTGTGCCCTTTGGATCTTCCATTGGGTCATCTTTTTGTGTGCCACGTATTGTTTTCTACCCTAATTTTTTGTTTAACCCTAATTTTTAGTCACCCTTCGTTGTAATAAGTTTTGTCTGTCCAAACTGGTTTTCTTTAAGCAACCGTGTTGTTATCGTATTTTTCCCCCCCTATTTTACCCCACCCTAATTTTTCTTTCCAGTGGTATTTTCCCACGTTGATTTTTTTGTATTGTTCTTTAGTGCATATGTTTTCCTTTTATGTCTACCTTGATCTGTCCCCCTTCATGCAACCTCCAGGCCCCCCCACCCTTGCTAGCGGTTTTTTCCGCCTATGGTGCCACCTGCCCAGGCCAGCCATCGGTCGGTTTTCCCGCCCGTCGTCTAGCCCGGCAGCCATTTTCCCCCGTTTTTTCCGTTCCCCCTCAACCCATCTGTAAGTTTTTCTGTGAATTCCCAACGAATACAGTATCTTCAAAAACCCGTGAAGTCCTCCACCGCAGCTTACACTATCATACCCTGCACCTAGTCCCACCCAGTCTTCAACATCAGCGTTACCACCTGCACCTAGGCCTCCCCCCTCAATCCATTGGCTTACACTCACCTAATCCACCCTGTCTGACCTAGCCTCCACCTACACTATCCTACAACCTCACCTAGCTCACCCAGTTACCCCACCCTGCTTACCCGTTTACTCCCTACATCTGATAACCTAAGCCCTCCACTCCTCTTCACTCAGCTTACACCGTACACCTTCACCTCCTCCAACCAGTCGCTTCACCTACACCTAACCCTATATATATATTATATATAATATTACTAATAATATATATTATTATATATATTATATTAATATTAAATATAAAATAAGATAAATAAAATAATAAAATAAATATAAATAATAATAAAAATAATAGAAATATTATATATATAATATATATATAATATAATATATATAATATATATTAATATTAGTTAATGATAATATATATATATATATAATATATAAAATAATATACTATACTAATATATAATTAAATTTTAAAAATTATATTAATAATAGAAAAAAGAGAAAGTAAAAAGGATAAAAATATTTTACAGGTACGCATCTACTCTGCGGCCTGCTTATCCATCTATAATCTATAGCCATTTCTCTCTTAAGCAATAAGTAGTCACATGTGGTCGAGTTTAAGAGATATTAAGTTTACATTATATCATGTTACAGTTGCTTTTTACTAATAATATCTATAATCTTATCTCTTTTGTTAAGAATAAACTTAAGCCAGTTTGGATCTTTTTTCCGTAATATCCGATAAATAGAATACCTTTTAGTCTATGAATCTATGGTAAAATTTAATTAACTAAACTCTTTTTATAAAAAACAGGATGACCTTTCTCATTTCAGTAAAGTCTAATTTATCAATTTATAAAAGATTATCCTTCTCAAATATGTTCTTTAGTCCAATTGCATTTATCTTTTGTATTTAAGTGTAAAATTAATTAATTAAGGTTCTTTTAGAAAAACATAACTGCCAGCTTTGATCTTTTGGTTTTAGATGAGGTGATCATAAAGTAAAAACCATTTTATGTTCCTAGTTATTAGTGTCAATTTAATTAACTGTAACCTTTTAAAAAACACGAAAGGGACCTTTTTACAGTGTATCAATCATATAAAGGATTATCCTTGCTATAAGGGATGTTTTCTTTAAGGATATAAAATATTAGACTTATAAATTGTTAACTTAACCTCTTTTTAGAAACATCCAGATGTACAAGTTGACATTTATGAGCGACTTCCTGTTCCATTTGGTCTTGAATCCATACTGTATTTCCTGGATGACTTAATGGAAAACCTTTCGTTA
>JABUQX010023934.1:0-12500 GCA_015478945.1 Trachelipus rathkii | reverse complement strand
TTCCTTTGCTCTAGTAGCTAATATTGTTTTCAATTTATACTTCGGAGTTGCAGGATTTGAACCTTACTTTGTATTTCTTGTTTATAAAATCCCTTTATCTTTCGCCATTAAATCCTGCCAGTATATATAACTTTAACTAATCAACGACGGTGCGACCGGATTGTGAATTAAAAAACTTCCGTAGTCAAACCGCTTCATACCCCTTTCTAATCTTTCTTCTGTTCGAGATACTCTTACATAATCGTTTACCTTTTTTCCTGATTATCCTTTTATTTGTTTTCTTTTTACGTTCCTATATACGAGTATGACTCTTCGTTTAGACATTCAAGGAGTTGACTTTAATAGTTCTATGGTAAGCACCGGTTATAGAATAAGCCCAGATCTCCATAATATTCCATATATTTAAAAAGTGTTCATCTTAGTAACAATACCTATCATTGCGTTCTTTTATATACGCTGGACTCTTTCACTAAAATAGTTTGTTTACGGAAAATATATTGTAAAGCTTATAAATGCCAGTAATTTATTACAATCAATGTCGCCCTGAACCATCCTGATCTGTCAAATATTAGGTTTCTCCGCTCGTCCTTTATAATTCACTACTAGCACTGGCAACTGCTGATCTTTTATCTTTTAAGGGTTTCAACCATAGGTATCTAGAGTATACATCAATAGTAAAAAGTACGTATTGAAACCCATCATTATAAGAACTATATTTAATCATTTCCGATAAATCTAATTGCCATACACTATCGAGCTGCGGAGATATGGTTTTCCGTGTAGGAAATTTTTTTCGTACAGGCTATGTAGAGTAAAGGCTCTTTCGCCCTCTAATATAGTTTTTAGGCTCTTTTTCCAATATCAGGATATCTTAATGCGAATCTAGTGAAACCCCCAAAACTATTTGGTTCTCTCAGGTTGAAGTAATGTTTATCAACTACTTCCTTTGCCTCCATGTTAGCTTCTGATCAATATGTAAACGATAAAATATATATATATTATTATATATAAATATATAATTATATATTATATATATATATAAATATATATAATATATATATATTATATATATAATTATATATATATATATATATATATTATAAATATAAAATAAAAATAAATAAAAAAAAAATTAACAATTTAAAATAGTAAAACTAAAATAATAAGAATAATAAAATAAAAAATAAATAATCAAAATAAAAATAAAAAATAATCAAACATGAAAATAGAATATAAAATAAATAATAAAATAATAAAATAAAAAACAAAGAAAAAATGAAATACTTAAATTAAATAAAAATAAAATAAAAATAAAATACATAATATAAAATTAAATAAAAATACATAAATTAAATAAAAATAACTATTTAAAATTTTTAATAGTAAATAAAATATTAAAAAATTAAAATCAATATATTATTGTATGTATATTATATATTTAATATATACTGATTTGTATATAAAATTTCATACTTTAACATTTTTAATAAATATTATATTTAATTTATTATATATATATATATAAGGCACAATCCCAAAAATAAAAAGCATAGGAAAATGTAAAATATAAAAACATTTTTTTAAAGCTACGATATATTTAACAGGGTATAATATTACATGTAAATTAATAATTACTTTAATGCATCGAGAATGTTCCTTGCCGTCGTTTCGAAACGTAGGAGAATCTAATCCTACCCTTCCCTCCCCCGTAATGAAGGAGTACATTTCTGCAGCTGAAATCTTCAGAGTATGATTTTTACATCTTTCACCACTCATTTCCTCGTTCCATACACGAGTAAAACGACTAAGGTCTACGACCTCCATCATCTTAGCAACGTTGTTAGAGTTAAACATAAAACTATCACTATAGATACTGTAAACTGTAAACCAATCGATACGCTGTGTTTATGAGGTCCTCCAGGGTGTTCGTATCTTCTAATCTATGTAGGAATTCTTCGTTCATCTTTAGGAACACTTCGATGGATTCTTTACCACTTATTGTAACAGCGTGCGCACTTGGTGAGAAAACAGATGACGCATTACGGCGAAGCCAGCAGCCTATATGTACCCTTGGAATGTTTTCATGTAAGGAAAAAACCAAGGTTAAACGCTTGTGATCGTCAGGACCAACCCTGTGATACAGATAACGCCCATTCATTTAACAAGCTGAGGTTCATGATCTTTGGCTACCCAATCCGAAACAGCTCTATGATGGAGCTGAACTTAAGACCGACGATGAATACGGCGTTATTATAACCAGTTAAGGTGGCTAAGCAGTAATTAGCGATCCCCCAAGGCCTTCTTCTTAAACGTAAGATAACAGCGCAATGCTGAGCACCACAGACCAAGAACGTACTCATGACCGGATTTCTAAATAGACACTCATTTGGTCCGAACTATATCGATATACTACCAATTCGGAATGTAGGAATAACCCACAACTATCGTTTCAAGTTCGACAGCGCAAGATGTATTATTCGCTCTGAGTCTCACATGATTTATATATATCTCGTTTCGGTAGCACTATGAATATATGTGGCCGTTTATCTTATAGCCGGACTTACGTCACTCAACCAATCATCTGATTAGGCTCTTAAATGAAGTATCAGATGAGTGATACTTGCAACGTGCGGGGTTACACATTTTAGCCTAAGTTGAGTAACCGTCGTAATATACTTATATTAGACAGAAATGTCATTGTTAATTTCCTAGGCGTTAATTAACACTGCCGATTTTCCTGCCTTGACTTATACTTCTGTATTCAATGCCGTAATGGTATATTACAATTCTAACCAGTTTCGCGCTAGATCTTTCTCATATCGTCGATCCTTTCTTATTACTACTTGAGGACTAGTTTATTGTTTGTCTCTAACGAGTAAATTCCCTTGTATACAGGTCGTTCTATATAGGACCTACAGGTTCGGAACCGTGCTTGATTATCCCAAGTCTGTAGCCTCTGCTATATGAATTAACTGCGAGGAAAATGATCCTGTACCGCGTTAATCGACATCGCCATCCTGGTATAGCGTTCTTTTTCCAATCCCGAGCTAAGTCTGAGACCAAATCTACTATATTTGACCCTTGAAGGGGTTGATCATTAACTACAATCTGTCCCAATTCGTTCCAATTTAACTGATCTTTTAAAGTATCATATAATGCGTTTCCTTTATTCCTCAATGTAGGGGGCATTTATTTTCTAAACTTTTTAAATCTTTCTTTCATAGTCCCGTTGTGTGAACTTCATCTTGTAAATAGGCATCATTCTGTAAGTCTTTCTTTGACTTGCTAATATTTTTGTAATATTCCTATATCACCTTTCTCTGCTACATTATCTTTTGAAGTAATATATCTTGTATAATTCTTTGTCATCGATTTAAAGTGTGGATCGAGTAATGTTTCGGGAATAGGCTGCGGAATAACCAGAGAATTATCCTGTCGCTGTGTATATTGTTCCGAAGGGGATTCTCAGCCTTTTCATTCTTAAGCGTGAATTCCCTGTTAACAGTTTAAGACAACAAAGACCAACTACGGAGAGTGAATGGAAGGAAAACCCCCACCTCCTGGTTTAACAGTTTCTTTTATGCTTTAAATCCTTATTCGTCAAACTTTACGGACTATTTAAGAATGATGTTGCTGTGACGATGTAACTTTCTCTTCTGATCAGTTTTCAATGGTATGACATTTTTTATCATATTTAAACAGATCTCGCAGATACAGTTTACAAATGTAGTTTTTTAGTATTTCTCTTTTCTTATCTACTCTAACTATAACATTGAACACATCTATTATCAACGGTTAGGTTCTAGTATTAGATCGCAGACGTACTAGTGATGTAGTTATATAACATGTGTTTCTTTGTATATTATAGATCATTATAGTGTTGGTCTTTTGCGATCAAGTGCAACGTTCTGTAATGTGTTATTCTATATACAGGGATGCAAGTTCCTTAACATTAAATAGCCGCTTGAGGCACGATAGTGAAGTAACTCTTTAGATCATAAATATGCTTTTTTATAGAGACTCTCCTTACGTAAAGTCTGGCACGATTACTGAGCTGAGTAGTCTGTAATTATTCACATACTGTACATCATGGTAATACGTACGGGCGGTCGTGCGCTGATCCGAAAAGAATCAAGTTACTGGGATTCAATGAAGAATACTACCGCCATATGCTGCTTTGGTGAAAAATGTCTGTGTAATAAAGACACGAGATATTTAGATGGTGAGAATAAACTGTAAAATGTTTCGGCTACCTCAATATCACCTTTGTGCATCGAGTTCGCCAATGTTGATTATTACCATCGCTCCTTTTATGTCTCTAACGATTTTCAACGTCCAAAAGTCCTTCATCGAAACTGAATAAGGTTTTATATTCCCTTAAACTTTGCTCTGAAACACGTTATAACAACATTTAATTTCACTTGAAGTTCTTTCAAAATATCCTAATTTCCACTTAATAATTTAATATTGCAATGTTTTTCCGCACAACAGTGACCCGGCTATAAACATGTGCAGGTGTACGGAACTGAATTTAATGCACGTCCTCCATGTTGACATCTGTTTTCAGTAAGAGTAGTATAGCATAGATTCCTTTAAATATAATTATGCGTTAATCCTCAAAGTACGTCTACGGTTTATATCAAACTTACTCTTCCGAACTCTTACAAATATTCATCGTTCAGGTCATTTTCGTTCAAGGGTATTCTCTAGTACATTGCGCGCCATCTCCTAAATATTATTGAAAGAATCACTAAAACATAGTATGTTTATTTTCTGGTCCATCAGTGTAAATAGAACCGCGCCATTGTTCTTTAAACATTGAAATAAATTTATGCACGTCTATGGATCTCAGGAAGTATTCAATAATATCTTCAGAGTTACCCGCAAGCATTTTCTTAAATGTGTAGTATTCCTCATACAGAATATAATGTGCTCTATTTACGTGATTACTCAACATTTCACCCCTTTCACTCTGTAATAACACCTTCTTGCGAATCTCAGACATATACTTCAACTGTTGTATCCCTGTAATAAAGAATCCATACCGCGTGGGTTTAAATGTACGCAAGTTATACGCTCTCCATACTCTTACCTCCATTCTGATTATGTTATGTTTCTTTGAAAACTCGATAATGAGTTTTTAGGTTCCTCTTCACACTCATGGCAATACACTTTTTGTCCGATGTAGATCCGCCGATGGATTACTTGCAACTGCTAAATGAATGTTTCGCATGGTAAACATACATTAAGTAGTTTCTTGTATTCAATAAATACCCCGTTGTTACTATAGTTTGCACGGGGGCTAGTACACGTGTGAAATTCACTACCTTCGGGTGTTCTTTTATAAACAATTGAAACTCCACAGTCTGGCAGATTTTCCACCCATTGTACAATGTCCTGTATAGAGATGAAACGGTTAGTTCTGAGCATGATGAACACGGTAAAATAGCAACGCTCTTTGTACGAAGGTTCGATAACACTTCTTCCTTACCTAAAGGTTACAATGGAACTGAGGGCTCATCAGAATATATACATCCTTATCTAGGGAAAGTATATAAGAGGTGTGATATTATATTCTATTCATTCTTAGGAAAGCTTTTGACCCGTCAGGATGCATTTCTTAACCAGCGCGTCTCATGGCTGTTGTAAATCAGAATTAAATCTTTTCAATGTTCCGCCAACCCAAGTTAGTGTGCTTAATAGTAATTACGTATCTGTCAACCCTACTCACTCGATTACCAATAGCGATGCACCTTTAGAGTTTATAGTAACTGGTTCAGGGGACTTTTACATCGATCCCTGTGACATCCATTTATACTTGAAAGTGAAACTTTTATCAGAAGATGGAAGCGATCTACCTACGTCCGACGATCATGTCGTTTACACTGAGAGTAACTTTCTGTATACAGCTTTCAGCCAGCTGGAAATATTCCTTAATGAAACACCTGTTAATTCAGCTACAGCCTTATACCCCTACAAATGCTACATCAACAATCTTTTAAACTTTAGTGAAGATGCGAAACAGTCCCACCTGCAATCCTGTGGGTTCTACAGCTTTAAAGATGTAGCTAAGTTGACCGGGCTCGAAGATCTCTCGCAATAACATACGAGTTTCAGGTCGACTAATGGGCGATCTACTTAATCAGGAGCGACTTCTACGTGTTGAACTTAAGTTGAAATTGACTAGTCGGCCTCCCCAGTTTTGCATTGAAGTACGCACTAACAGCGAGCTACGTAGTTCTCCACCATCGCCCGAATTTTCAAATTGTTAAGACTCTATATTTATGTACGCAAAGTGAAACTCACGGCTAACAGGCATCTTTGAAATTGAAAAATCCTTCTTTCCTCACCCCCACTATTAATACGAGTGGAGACAAAGATTTTTAACTTTACAACTGGTTTATCAAATATTAACATCCCAACATTGTTAGCTACTCTACCCTTGAAATTGTAGTAGGTATGCTTGAGCCATTACAGCTGTAAGGCAAGTATAAAAAGCGTCTTTAATATATTTTTCCATTGCATTTTCAATGTAAAACGGATCATGTCTTCAAGTCGATGGCCATTCACAACGTTAGGTGATTAAGAAACGTCTTATAGCACATCCCTATGAGCGCTGTGTTCTCGACACTTTCTACGACCTGATAACTCACCTGTGCAGTGTAGTGATCCAGGACGGGTATTACACTACAAGATTACGTGGACAATTCTTTTATATGCTTATGAACTAACAGCCGACCTTCTTCGTCAGCTCTACTCATTAAGCGTGTACGAGTGGATCATAGATCGAATTAAAATTTTGCTTCGAGCTACAGGTTTCCGTTTCAGTCAGTCCTAATAGTGGAATACCAGATCCTCTGAACGTAACAGGGTTAGAAACGTGCTTCTAAGCCGGCTAATCATGAAGTTTGAACTTTGAAGGCGACGTTACTTCCTGTAAGTAAATGGGCTCAACATACATAGCAGTAATGGAATTAGAAATATAAATAAGAGTAAAGTGATGGTTGATATTAACACTTCACCTAGATGGAAATCTGCTCAGGACATTGGCTGTACTGTTCATATCTTGAATGAAAACTGTATGAATTCTATTTGATTCACCTGCATCCACATCGACGTATATCCAGTCCCCTTATATAAGCATTCTAAGAAACAATAATTCAAGCTACATGAAAACCTTAACGTTTCCGATACACAATCATACTCGTTGAAGCTCTGGTGCTTCTTTGATGCTTATTTTTTAAAAGAAACATAACATAATAAATAGATGAGAAGTTGGAGAGAAATCCTTAGAAGGAAAGAGTAGTAAATGGAGAAGTACTAGTGGTTAAGAAAGGCCTAGTATGTTAGTTTCATACTAAGACGTTTAGAGCTACGAGTTTGGAGCTGCAACAACTTATCAAAGTCATCTAAGGAAAAGACATTGACAGTGATTAGCATTGAAATCACCAAGAATGATGAATTCAGAGAAAGATGTTGAAAAAATTTGTTCTATTTTGAAGTTTAAAATATTGAATAATTTAGGATAATTATTAAATTATGAAATTAATATTGGAATTATGTAAATATGAAGATCAAACTTATTGGATATTCTCTCTTTCACTTGTTTAAAAGAAAATAAAACACTTGATTTTAAAAGGAAAGTAAACCAAAGCTTGTTTTTACAGCGAAACAAACACAACACTTGTTTATAAGGATGATGACGTGGCCGAGCCAAATGACTGAAATCATGCCAGGATTTTTATGGAATATTTCGCGGGCTGGGAACACACCTTAGGATTATTGATAACATCACTTATAATTATATATATATATTATATAATATATATATCATACTATATATATAATATATATATATATATCTATAATAATATATATATCATACTTATATCATATATATATATGATATATATATTCGATATATAGTATACTATAGAATATATATTGATGGGTAGGACACACTAAACGTTGTACAGCAGGGTCCAAAAAGAACAAAACAAATTACAAATACCCAGCGTTTACAAAATTTATTATAAAAGAACGTGATCTCGCCTAATCAAGTGACTGTCCACTTCATTCAATGCATTCATTTACAAAGTTGATTGCTCTCAATGCGATCAGATTGCTATATATGGAGACGAACACTGCAGATTTAACAGAAGAATTGATTGAGCACAAATATGATTTTTCACAATGTGATTCATTGAACTCTTCCTTGGTCTTAACACAGTACCTCAACCGGACATTTTTGATTAAATCCCTAAGAACTCCATGCCCTATTACTTAATATAAAAAAACAGCCCAGAAAAGACAAATTTGTAGACGGTTTCTATCATTACCAAACCACAAATAATTCAACAAAATTAGACGGGATTATGAACATTGACTTGTATTTTTAAATTAACTTATTAAATAATGAACTGATTTTCCCAAGGATGAAAACTTGAAAAAAAATTATTATAAAAAAAAATTGATTCCCAAATATTTATGAAAATTCTAATATTAAATTATTTTTTACCATTTTATTATTTTTACCATTTATTTTTACAAATTTTATTAGATCTTCTTATAATAAGTAATATTTTTTAACGATTTAATTTTAACATTTAGTCATGTTTTTATTAGCTGAATATCGTTGAGGAGAATTAGATTTTACTCTAATTAAATTTTGTAACACTTGCAAAAATCTGAGCGGAGAGTTTTTCTTTCTTCTCGCTCTCTCTCTCCTTCTGCTCTCTCTCTCTCTCTCTCTCGATATATATATATATATATATAATCCATATATATTATATATATTAATATATATATATAGATATATAATATATATATATATATATATATATACTATATATAATATATATTATATCCTTACTTTCTCTCCGTTTATGGCATGTTTATCTTTATCTAGTCCTAAACCTTAGAACCTTATGGTTTTAAAGGATTTCAAGGCACTCCCTAAGCTCCCCAGTAAAATAGTCTTAAAATTGCTAGGCTTTTTCTTATTCACTTCCATGATAAATATCCTTAAAACTACAATGTTAGGTAGCTTTTTTTTGAATATGCAATCATACTTTTCTTTACTACTCCTGTTGCTCCAATAACACGATAATTTCGATTTCGATATTTTCTAACCCCCCCCCCCCACATTCTTCTTTATACTCATTATGCTCGAGCTTCCCACATATTTTATTCACTTTTCACCTTTTCATATAGTGTTACTATTTATTACGCTCTATTCAGATTTCTGATAACTTATGCACTTATCCTTTTTTTACTTTCGATTTACCTACATATATCTGGTCTGTTAATGTGAGAGCATGGGTATGATTTCCCTTATTATACATGTGATCATATAATATCATGAGCTTTTCCTCATTTAAGTGTCCCACCTCTGAGTCAATTATTGCTGCAGTGATTTATATATTATATGATGAGAATATTCTTACATATATATATATTTATAATCCATTTAATATTTTAGTAATAAATAATATATACATTTACGTGCATTACTGAACTATAAAAGTATTAACTAATATATAGTTGTATATCACTAGTAACGTAATTATAATTATTATGTATTATATTGTTGGATTATAGTAGATCATACCCTATTTCAGCTATATCTAATATAATATATATTAATCAGGAACATTGCTGGACTGTGGAACCCAAACTCATTTGCACAAAGTAGGTTTCACATTCCCCACGTTTAACCTTTATTCGCCTGACCGGCTCACTCCGTCGCATCCTATTTTTGTTGGAGAACAAAAAGGTTTCCGATATAAGTCATATTATCAGTGATAATACTTACAGCCTTCCGCATGCCACTCTACTCATTGCGGTTGTGGGTTATACTATTCATTTCAACATAAATTATGTTTTTCAAAAATTGTGATTTTAAAACTTCCTCTTCCTATATTTTTCGTACATGAGCCAGTTATGTTCTTCTAAGGAGATCAGATATTTCTGTTTGACGTACAATCGTACTTATTCTCTCGTTCTATCTAATCACTCAGATACCTTATAGATATCCACCACTGATTGAGTATGCTAAGGGACTCTCAGCGTAGGAAACTACATTGTCTACAAATTAATCGTAAGATCTGCTGTACAAGCTCACTAATAGCATTTCTCTAAACACTCGGCGATGTCTCGTCTCTACACACGATTTGTGCATATCACAGCTTGGTAATGTTCTTAACAATGTTATCTTGTCTTACTTGCGTCCTTAGTGATACCTAGCTTATGAGCCTTACAAATTTCTGATCTGTATTCAAGGCCGTATTATTCTCCTCCTTTTGATTCATACTTATTCTTCAGGTCACCGATCTACGCTATAACTCAGTGTCCTGTTGTACTCTCATCTGAGTCACTCCTGTTGCTTTGAAAGGGACTGCTTACAGCATGAATCGCTAAGCTCTGAGAGCAAAACAGCTCATAAGGAATCAGGAAGAGCACTTTTCTCATATTCGCCGATAATCACACGATTCCTACGTACTGCCGCTATCGATCTGTTGTCTGTTACTATCTGTGACGTTTTATTATGCGCCTTAGGATGAATCATTCTCTTGCTTACTCTTAACGAGCGTTTACATCACAGTAAGCATGCTCTCACATACTAAATTATATAATCGTAACTCTACAATGTCATGGACGATCAGAGATTTGACGACATATGTGTGGAGTAGTGTAATCCCTCCGGTTGGACTGTGATACCATAGTGACGCCTCCAGCCAAACTGAAGTGCTTCATGTCATCTATTGAATAGTCCCACTTACTTTTAATAGCCTTGGCAGAGAGAGAGAGAGTATAGTTTAATATACAGCTTACGCATAGACCGATAGAAGTAAGTAGACGTACTTCAAGAGAGCAGGATGAGAGATGATATGAGAGACGAGAGAATGACGACGATGGATAATAGAGATATGAGAGAGTGATAGATCACAGTAGGAATGAGAAGAAGTAGAGAGAGAGAGAGACTGTGTCTGACTAAAAAGTACAGTCAACAATCTGACGCCACTGCCTATTTGAGTGGGTGAAGGTATGATATAACTAGCAGAGTAACGAGAGACAACTAGCAATGTCCATATGTAACTAGTCCATTAGTATTAGATAGACTTATATGTATACCAGATTAATATTTCATAAAGGTATGGATGAGATTCAGAGAGTGTAGGAAAGTTAAAATCATGCAGTATCCAATCGGCATCTAACTTAGGGATATACATATCGTATAGTTCAAATGGTACGACATATTCCTATAAAACAAATTTGCGTTATATTAGATTTCTCTAAAACGCAATCCGAACCAAACAACCTAAACCTAACCTAAGCCTAAACCTAAACCAACCTAACCTAGCATAAGCTAACCTGACCTAACCTAACTAGACTAACCTACAACGCTTAAAATAAACGCTAAACCTAACTTAACCCATAACCTAAACCCTAAGCCTAACAACTGTAACTTAACCTTATTCTAACTAACTTTAACTTAACTTAACATTTAAACTTAACTTAAAACTTAACTTAACTTAAACTTTAACTTAAACCTAACGCCTGCGGCGCGCATGTACGGAATTGTTTTCGATGTCGTGTCGAAAAAACCATTTTCACCTGTCGACAATTGGCTACGCTCCCCGAAATGTTAACAAGGTCCGAAAAGCCCCTAGACTCCACCTTGTCTAGGAATATTTAGTAATAATGTTTCTTTGGACTACCCTCTATTAGAGCAAGCAAACTGGGATTGTAAGAATTTCGAATGTATTATATTTAGAAGTAAAAAAAGAAAAATATATGTTCTAATAAATCTTGTTACTGTACTTTTTTCTATGGCATTTGTGACGAGGTTTTTAGTCGCTTTCGTTTTTGCATTTGTGCTTAGCGAAACTTAAGAAATGCTCGAGGACCCTCTTAGGTCAAAACTATTAAAGTTATATTCCCACAAGTTCTTATTGTTAAATCTTTATAGTTATTGTGAGAAGAAATTTAAGTATACCTTTTTTTCCTTCTTCATATATAATCCATAATATTATTATTATTATTATTACTTATTCATTATTATTATTATTATTATTATTAATTATTATTATTCATTATTATTTTTATTATTATTATTATTGATGATTATTATTAAGCTTCATCGTAATTATTATTATTATTATGTAATTATTATTATTATTAGATTATTATTTATACATAATTATTAATTATTTATAATATTATTATATTAATTAATATTTAATTCTTTAATATTATTATCTATATTCATATTATTATATATATATTATTATATTATATTATTCGATTAAATTATAATATTATTAATTATAATTTATTTATATGCTTATATCATGTAACTAAATGACATCTGTTTATAGAATGACCGGAGGACTTCCTCTAATGTTTAATATGTTTATAAATAAGATCAATACTACTATATAGTGTCCAATTTAAAGTATAAGTGGAATAACTGTAATAATTAATATATCTTCTTCTCT
>JABUQX010023933.1:15000-25000 GCA_015478945.1 Trachelipus rathkii | reverse complement strand
AGATCAATGCTTTACGAATCATAATGCTCTCGTTTTTGGAAACACACACGCACCACACATTCGACATATAATTTATATATATATAATATATATTTTATATATATATATATATATATTATATATATATATATATATATATATATATAATATTATATATATATATATATAATATATATTATATAATATTATATATATATATATATATATAATATATATATATATATATATATTATATATATATATATATATAATATTATATATATATATATATATATATATATATATATATATTATTTATATTATATATATATATATATTATATATATATATATATATATGGCAGCGTCTGATTGGCCGTCATATGTATCTTAAAACTATTAATGCTACAAAAGTAAAACGGAATACATTGGTGGGATTGCTGGTCCAATGCTGGTCCAGAAAATGTAAAAAAAAAGAAAACAACAAATATATATATTATATATGTATATATTATATATATATATATATATATATATATATATATATATATTATATATATATATATATATATAATATATATATATATATATATATAAATATCTCAAAACTACAATAAGCTACAGCGAAAATGAAATAGCATTTTTTGGAATCCGTAAAATTTCACATAAGGTAAAAATGTAAGAAAAAATAAAAAAAAGTTTGCTTTATACGGCACACTAGGGGGCTCGAGCCGACGGGGAACATAGGAGGGGATGTTTTCCATACCCCGTAGGGGAGGGGCGGAGGAACCCCCGCGACACCCAAATACCAAAGAGCGGGGGTTCCGGAGACCCTCCCCGGAGGGGGGAAATAATCCTACCCCGTAGTTCCCCGGAAGGCCGAGAGACCCCGACTCCTGCCATTGGGGCGGTATACCCTTGGGTATTCTTTAGTAAAAAAAAAAAAAATTAATAGAAAGTCTTTATTTTAACGAGAAACCAATAAAAGGTCTCTAAATAGGCCTTCTAATCATATTACTATAATTATTAACAATAATTTTTTTTATTTTTTTATTTTTTTATTTTTTTTACATTATCCTATCCAAAATTTTACGAGGATTCCAAAAATGTATTCCTTTTCGCTGTAGCTATTGTAGTTTCTGAGATATATTTTTTTATTTTTTTATTTATTTTTTTTTTTTTTACATTTTCTGGACCAGCATTGGACCAGCATTCCAGCAATGTATTCCGTTTTACTGTAGCATTAATAGTTTTTAAGATATATATGACGGCTAATCCAGACGCTGACCATATTGTTGGAAAAGGAAGACCAACTAAAAGGTTGGTGGTCTAAGTTAAAAAGTTTAAAAATTGACACGATGAAAATTAGATCGTCAATAGATCTCAGAAAGGATGGGACGACTCGTACTAAGAACACAGGAATAACAACAGGTACAAAGAGGAAGAAAGAGGCCCGTAGAATTACGGTAAGAAAAGTAAAATTATAAATTATTGTTTACTAGTGTATTAATGAGTTTTCGTGTAGGAATAATTAATGATAAATTTATTGTTTATAGGGACCTGGCTTGGGACAAACCTAGCCTTGGGACAAGCTTAGTTCGGGAAAAACTTGAGTTGGAATGGCAAACTCTGAACCTAGGACCAATTAAACTGAATAATCAAGTTTGGTACTTGACGATGTGAATTATACTAAGAATAAGGATAAATAGAGGATATTAACCCAGGAATTCAACAGTCAAAGGTTCAACGAGTAAACAGAAATCCATAAAACAAGTATCCTCCTTATTTGTGCAAAGGAGTCAAAATGATACTTGAGTTCGGCTTAAATAAGGATCAAGTAACAATTGTCCCAGGTATTAAATAAGGTTCCAAAGGCAGCTTACTACGAATAAACTGTAAGTACCTAGTTGTGTTCTTATATATCAAAGTTGACATCATTGCTGGAATTGTAGCTAAAGCTTAATTATGGTTCAGAAGTTGAACAGTTTGTATAAATAAGTGGTACTTAGTAAGAATTTAATTCTCGAGTTTTGTGACTTTAAAAAGTAAAAGTTAAACGTTGTTAAAAGTACAAGTTTAAATAACTATGTTATTTATGACCAACAATTCGTGCATTAAGGTTTTAATGCTTGTTCCTTCCTCCCCATCAGACATTATCTCCAAGGGATGAAAAAGGTAGTGACAGTGGCACCTCAAAGGCTGACAGTCACGTGATAAGGATAAGAAATAACGATTGTGTCAAAGTTTTATAAATTATTATTTAATAAGTATTTAGTTAGGTAGCTAGGGAATGTATTTAATAAAATAGCTGTCAGGGTTTTAAATAGCTTAAGGAATTTATAAATAGTGACACAGATATTTAAACGAGGTTGAAAACTGGATTATTTATGCTGTATTTATATTGTAGGAAAATATGTTAGTTTCAATTTACGGAACTCTTAAAAACTTGGTTTGGATGACGTTTTCTTGAATTTTATGAAGCAGGCAGACAGTAAGTTGGGAATCACAGTTGAAGATAAAAACAGGCTTACCAACCCAAATAAGAAAACAAGGAAATATATATATATATAATATATTATATATATATAATATATATATATATATATTATATATATAATATATATTATATATATATATAATATATATAATATATGTATATGTATGTGTATATATATATATATATATATATATATATATATATAATATAATTGAAGAAACAAATTTATAATAATAAATATACAAAATATCACATTTTATATATATATATATAATTATATATATATATATATATATATACATATTATATATATATATTATAATAAAAATTCTCTCTCTCCCCCCACAGAAATCTCTCAATTCCGTTTCATCCTCTCTCCCACAGGAAACCCAATTGGAAATGGTTAAACAACACTACTATGTTTTATAATATCATCTATACAATAGTATTATATATATAATATATATATATATAGTATATATATATATATATATAATAAATATATATAATATATATATATAATATATATATATATATGTATATATATATATATGTATATATATATATGTATATATATTTATATATTATATATATATTTATTAATATATATATATGTATAATATAGATATATATTATATAATTATATATAATATTATATATATATATAAATATAATATATAGTATATATATATTATATATATATATATATATATATTATATAATATATATGTATATATATATATATATTTATGTTATATATATATATAATATATATACTATTATATATGTATATATATATATATATATATGTATATAATATATATATATATTATATATATATATATATATATATATAATATTATATATGTAATATATATATGTCATATTTGGCAGGTAAATAGAATATATATCTTAATATGTATTATTATTATTATAATTATGATAACATATAAATATATATATATATATATATATATATATATATATATATATATATATATATATATATATATATATATATAATATATTATATATATATATATATATATATATATATATATATATATTATATATATATTTTTATAATTTATTATATATATATATATATATATATATATATATATATATTATATATATATATATACTATATATATATATATATATGATTATATATATATATATATAATATAGCGTATTGTTTAATACAAGGACTTGCCAGGCGTACGATAAGTCACATAAGGAAATTAAATTCTCTATTTATCAGTTTTAAATTAACGATCTAAGTGTAAGCTTGTGTTTTTTAAATATCTTTTTTACCGAGTGGTGATATGTTTCAGTATTGCTTTTTTTTCTCAAGTGAGTTGTGTTTTTTAGTGCATAGTGATTTATTATTATTATAGTAGAGAAATTTATCGTCGTTTTATCAAATTAAATATGTTTTCGTTTAAAACTTAGTTACTATAATTACTAATTAGTTTTCAAATGGATCGAGGGTTACCGGATCCCGTCGTATCGCATGGTGGTAGGCCTTCACTAAGTAATAACAGAGTTGCAGAAAAGAAAATTTTCTTTACTTTCTCTTGAAGAGAAATGTAAAATAAAAAAAAAATAGGACGGCAAACTCCCGAAATTCATATCTCTCAGCCTGCAGTAAGCAACAATAAAAAAAATATTTTTGTAGTTTTAATTCTGATTGGTACAACAAAAGAAATTGGCTATTTGGTTGTGAAGATAAATTTTGTTTCCCGTGTTCACTATTTGGACAAACAATTGTTTTAAAAATATTAATAAAATTAAATAAAATATTGAAAAACATGAGTTGTCAAAAAACATAAGAATAATGTGGTTTCTTTGTCGTTATTGGGAAAGGTTAATATTAAAGAACAGCTAAGTGAGGCTTATAGGCTTTCAATATTAGAGCATAATACAGAGGTTGCAAAAAATAGAGAAATTTTATCAAAAATAATAGATTGCATTAAATTTTGTGGACAGTTTGAAGTTTCTTTATGTGGTCATGATGAAAGGGATGAATCGGAAAATCCTGGCATATTCCAAGGGTTAGTTAATTTTGCTTCAAAATTGGATCCAGATTTGGAAAATCATTTAAAAACTAATAAAACTTTTAAGGGAGTTTCTAAAACTATTCAAAACGAGATTCTTAACTGTCTCCTACAGATATATCGTGATGAAATAAAAAGAGAAATAAGAAAATCTTCGTTTGTTGCAGTTATGGCAGATGATACAACTGACGTTTCAGAACATACACAGATGGTCATTGTTCTTAGGTATGTGTTAAATGAAGAAATTTTTGAGCGTTTTGGGGGATTTTTTTACTCCGGATGACCAGACGGCAAATGGAATATCAAAATGCATTTTAGATCAGTTAGAAATAATCCTTGAAGGAAATACTCAAAAGCTTATCGCTCAAACGTTTGATGGTGCAAATGTAATGAAAGGCAAAAAAGGAGGAGTTCAGGCTAAAATACAAAATATTTACCCGCACGCACATTTTATTCATTGCTACGCCCACCAGCTAAATTTGATAATGGGAAATGCAGCAAGCACCACTCGATCTTCAAGAATTTTTTTCTCCAATCTTTCTGTAATACCAACTTTTTTCTCGAGATCCCCTCAGCGTCTCTCATTTCTAAATAAGCACACGACGCGTATACCTCGTCCCTCGCAAACAACATACGAACTGTAAATACTGTTTATAGATCTCGAACCTCTTAAGAAATGTATGGAAGAAATTCAGTCTACTGTAAATTCTCATGCAACAATATCAGAAGCGTCAGGAATTTTGCATATATTGAACAGCGAAAATTTTATATTCTGGCTAGAATTCTTTCAACAGCTGATGCCGCATGTAGAAATACTTTACAATCAGATGAAGTCTCGAGAAGTTAACGCAGTTAAAATAAGTGAAAATATTGGAAAATTTAAGATATAATTTCAAAAATCAGAAAATCAAAGTAGTGTGAAAATTCCTCTGAAACACTTTCGAGGGAGGTAAAGGAAGTTTGTGATTATATTTGGAAATTGTTGAGCGTTATTCTTTCACAAGGTAATTGTTAGCTGCCAAACTGCTCAACAAAGCAAATTTTGATAGCTACGCTAAAACAACACCTCTAGAAGAGGTATTTGCAACTATTAGGGCATATCCAATGATTCAAAAGGAAAACCTACTCCTAGAGTTACAAGTGTTTTATAGTAGGTCAGATCTACACAACTATAACAAACTAACTGATCTATTACTTTTCATTTTAAGAAATAACCTTCAAGAAACTTTTCGAGAACTATACAAATACTGATCATATTTTCTACTTCCTAATGACTACTTCGGAACCCGAAAGTTTGCTTTCTTGAACTCCCAAAAGCTTCCAGAACATTTTTTGGCAAACATGAATCAAGATCGTTTAAATGCGCTGGCCATGATTCCATTGAGAAAATATGTTTTATTAAGTAAGGCACAAAATCTGAAATGAAAATATTGATGTTCGTCCTAAATCAAACAGAAAATGGGATTTTACTTGAAAGAAGTTATTTATCATAATCCTCATACATATCTCATATTCTGTCCTGACTCGATCTTTCGGTTATATATATATATATATATATAATATATATATATATATATACTAATATATATATATCTATATAATATAATAATATATATAATATATAAATATAATATATATATATATATAATATTATATATATATATATATTATATACATATATATTTATAAATATAATATATATATATATACTATATACTATATAATATAATATATATATATATATATATATATATATATATATATATATATATATATATATATTATATTATATATATATATATAATATATATATATATATATATATATATATATATATATATATATTGTGGTAAGCAAAATAATGTAATACGTCATAGTGCGTTGTTGAAAATTCCGTGTTCAATTTATTTTATTTTTGTTACTATAAATCATAGACTGTGGCATCATGTACGTAACTTGTGATTCGTTGTTAAAATCACCCGTTTTCGCTGTGAGAAGAGGCTTTTCTAAGCACGCTGATTTTCGTCTTATTTTTGTAATTATTTTATGATCAAAGCTTTATTATTATATTTTGTTTAAGAACTTTTTATCCAGTTTTATGCGGTGAGTGCAGTGACCCAAAAATATTTAATATATTATGTATAAATTAAAATCATTACGTAGGCCCTATTAGGAGGCCCTAGGTGTGAAGTGACTATTGTAGCAATTTTATTATATATTTTACCATATATTCTTAGTTAGTTTATTCATGGTAGCAAGCCTTGGGTTAGACATAAACCAAGGCCTAATTCTTCCTCAAGGGCTTTCCAAGTAACATTGGGCTTTCCTAGTAGGGAACCTACGGCAAATTTTCCAAATTTTACTTTTGTAAATACTTTTCCAAATGCAAGTAGGCCGATGTAGGCTCTACTTGTTTATATTCAAATTACTTTTATTTTATTTATTTATCACAAACTTTTTATTATTATTATAATTTTATTTATCGTATTATTTTTGCTGTAGTTTTTCTATTATATCCAGGACGTCTGGGGTTCAAGCTACAGGCTACATCTTCTGTTACGACTCTAATTATATGCTCCAACTTGCTCCTGTGTTTTAACATCCTTAAAAAAGAAGTTCTGCCTGATCAACAATTACTCTCACAGAGCTTCATTGGTGACACCTTGGATTCGAAGACAGAGCCTACCGTAGTAGTAGCCCCCACACTTCAGCCTCTCCTGAATCACAGCACCAACTTTTGTTGCCGGAAGAACCTCGGAGTTCCCATGCACTGTTAACTATTTTTCCTAAACTGTTAAAGGAAAATTTTCATTATTATTATTATTATTATTAATTATATTATTATATTATTATTAATTATTATATTATATTATATTATTATTATTATTATTATTATTATTTTATATTTTTCTTTTATATTTTTATATGTTTATATATATTATATAATATATATATATTATATATATATAATATATATATATATATATTAATATATATATATATTATATATTATATATATATATAGCGTGGTGCGGTATAGCCACTGTGTGGTAGGGTATAGCCACTGTGTGGTAGGGTATAGCCCCTGTGTGGTAGGGTATAGTCGCTGCGTGGGTACGGTATAGCCGCTGCGTGGTACGGTATAACCGCTGTGTGCCACAGTATAGCCACTGAGTAGAGCCCAAAAATAGACACATTGTCTTCTATTCCTGTAAAAGGACACAAAAATCACGCAATTATCGTATTGTGCTGTGGTTTTGCCTTCTCCTTCCTTCTTTCCTCTCATATTCTTTACCTTCTCCTCTCTTCACAATTTTCTTTTCCTCTGTCATCTCCTGCACATCCGTCATGGAGGCGGATCCCCACTCCGGCCCATCCCCTACTTCCCACACAATGTTCGTCCTCCCCATTCTATTCGCACCATCCCTGAGTTTGTGGTTTTCTATCGTTGATGGTATTTTGTGTACCGTCGGCGATGAACAGACAAGATATGGTATCGTCTTGTCTTTTCTCCCCGAAGACGTCTCTCTCCGTATCAGAGATTCAATTCCCGCCTTGTCTTCTTCTGACACTCCGTACACTGCTCTTCGAGATCTTTTGGTCTCTCGCATGGCACCTACTCAGGAAGCGAAGTATGAGGAGTTGCTACGTGGCACCTCGCTAGGAGATCAGAAGCCTTCTGATCTCCTGGTGCAGATGCTGTCCTTATTAAGTGGTCCTCCCACCCACCAGGAATCAGGTTTCATCCGCACACTTTTTGTGCAGAAACTGCCACATGACATTCAATATTTTCTAGCGTCTATGGACCCGAAGCTTTCTCTTCAGGAGGTAGCAGAGAGGGCAGATGGTCTCCTGCGCCGTTTCAACTCCAATGCCCCCGCTATTTCTGCCCCTGTGACTGTCTCCCCTTCTCCTGCAGCTCAGGCATTTCCCCTTCCTTCTGCCTCCTTGCCTCTCCCGCCTTCTTCGCTTTCTTTTCCCTATACTTTTTCTTCACCCACCTCTGTGGTCTCTCCGGTTCCCTCTCCCGCTTCGGTTCCCTCTTCCGCTGCTTTCTTCTTCTTCTTATCCGGTGTACCCACCCCATCCCTCGTACCCCTGGTCCATCTCCAGCGCCTCTCATGACCCCTGTTCCTCCCGTTTTTCGAGTATAGAGGCTCGTCTTTCAACTTTGGAACATGGCATGGCAGACATCAAGGCGGAGCTGATGTCCATCTCCGCCATGCTACGGTCTCAAAGGGACTCTCGTTCCCGCAACCGCTCCTCTTCAGGTCGTCGCTTCTCTGACCGTTCTCCCACCCCAGGCCCTACGCAATATCCTAACGGATATTGTTTTTACCACCACCGGTTTGGCCTGAAAGCGAATAAGTGCAACCAACCCTGCACTTTTTCGGGAAACCCCCTAGCCAGCGGTCCATAAAGGCGGTGGATCCAGCTGACCACCCCTCCGTTTGTTCTTCCTCTCCGCCTTCTTCGTCTCAGGATGTCCTGCGCCTTTTCGACAGGTCTACAAACCTGTTCTACCTGGTCGATACCGGAGCCTCGTATTCGCTTCTACCTCGAGATGCTACCCAGAAGTTAGCTGTCCCTCTTCCTGACCGGGCTCTTTATGCCGCAAATGGTAGTATCATCCCCGTCTATGGTGGGAGCTTTTGCACCTTAGACCTTTCTCTCCGTCGTCAATTCCCCTGGGTATTCGTGGTTGCTGACGTGACCCAACCCATTTTGGGGGCTGATTTCCTGTCTCATTTCGACCTTATGGTCGATCTAAGAAACAGGAGATTGGTTAACGGTTGTACGTCTCTGTCTTCTTCAGGTACCGTAATTTCTTCTGTTCTTAAAGGCATCTCTGCTGTTGCTCCTTCTTCTGTTACCTAAACCTTCTTCACCATCCTGCAGAAGGATTTTCCGGCGCTGTTGAACCCCTGTTCTTCTTCCTCTCCTGTTCAGCATTCTGTGCTCCACCATATAGAGGCTGCAGGCTCTCCCACCTTCGCTCGTGCTCGGCGTCTGCCTCCTTATAAGATCAATGCAGCCAAGGCTGAGTTTGAGAACATGATCAAACTTGGTATCGTCCGCCCTTCCAAAAGTTCATGGTCCTCCCTTCTCCCCATGGTGCCTAAAGGGCTTCTGATTGGAGGCCTGTGGGAGATTTTAAGGGCTCTGAAACGCTTGTACGATACCAATCGCTACCCGGTCCCCCCCCCCTGCATATCCAAGTCTTTCAACCTCCTAATCTGGCTGGTAAGACCATCTTTTCCAAACTGGATCTTATAAGAGCTTACCACCAGATCCCAGTCGCAGTAGAGGACATACTGAAGACTGCCATCTTCACCCCTTTTGGCCTCTTCGAGTAAGCTCGTATGCCTTTTTGGCTCAGAAATTCGACACAAACTTTCCAACGCTTCATCGATGATGTTCTTAGAGATCTTCCTTTCGCCTTTGCTTCCACGATGACGCTCCTT
>JABUQX010023933.1:0-10000 GCA_015478945.1 Trachelipus rathkii | reverse complement strand
ACTCTTTGTACGAAATAGCGCAACCCTATGGATTATTGTTCCTTTCCAGAATATCAGCGGTTTCATCTGCTAGGAAGCTATAGCACACTTCCTTTACCTTATAACGATGCTTTCCTTTAGTAGTACTACATAGAGAAATGATTTCTGCTGAATTGAATGATTAATGTTTCAACTTTCTACAAAAATGTTTTCAATGACTGATTCTCGTCATCTATTCGTAAGCGGCAACAATCTTGCACACTCCCCTCTCTGATGTTACCAAAGCGGTAAAATCGTGAGGTACCAGAAAATGCCGCATGAAATTCTTGGGATATATTTTTTTTATTTTCTTCTTATGATTTTATCAAATGCTGGTTAATTTGGATGTCTGCCGGCACGTTCCTGTAGGAACAATATTGCAGTTCAACGCAGCTTTATGCACTCGTGTTGGTATGTTCCTTACAAACCACATGACATCTTTATATTTAGTGAAGGTTTGATTATTAAAGAGGCTAGCTCTGACGAACTTATTTTGGTGGAAGATAAAATTACAAAACTTGCAAAAATGCTCCCTTTAGGCGCTGGAGTATGTCGCAGGTGAATATGTCTCCAGTCATTCATAATTGATTCCTCTTTTAGTGGGTAGCATCTTCCAAAATTATGCTTAGGTGGAATCCATCACTCTTTCAGTAACGTTTCTATATATATATATCAGTCGAAAATCAAAGATGAATTGGCCACGTATTACCATGTTATCATTTTCGTTGGTGTATCTACTGAAAACGGCTAGCTCCGAAATTGGGACCCATATTTTGACTCGTCGAGGTGCTGGCCTGGGTGTGGGTTCTTCGTCATACGAAATATGTGAAGTAGGAGGGATTGCCTCGTGTTCTTAGTTGACTTATTGGTAGCTTCTTCGTTTTCACCGTCATTTCATTTTTCTGTTTAAATTTATGCAAACCATATATATATTATATATTATAATATATTATATTATATATACTATATATATATATATATAATATATTATATATATAATTATATATAATATATAGATAGTTACTATATTTTATTATATTATATATGGTTATACTACTGTAAATCTTTGCCACATATGGTCATAGTTTCATTTTACTAACATTCAAAATGTTAACAGAAAAATTAAGTAAGGAACTATGTTGAAAACCACTAATTTGTGTGTTGAATGAAAATGTTTTTAAAATTAATCTAACCTCAGATGGACAAGTAAGATCATGCGTTACAAAATTCCTACTTTTTCAGGTAAATGCACAAATTTTTATTATATTATTAAGGTTAATACGTTAGCGACAAGGAATCTCCTAATTCCAATGATCTGATGATAATTGACTGTAACTTTACACGAGGCGGTGGTTGATTATAGAGTGGGTCACGGAGCGTAATTTCAATGCTACGTGATATTACACACTTAATAAGAATTTGCGACTCCGATGAACACAAATTCTAGAATTTACTAATATACATGCCAAACATTAAAAAAAAAGTAGAGATTAGAATACAACAGTTCTTATTTACAAATTCTAAAAAGAGGCATTAAAATGGAGAAGACCTCGTTATATCAAGAGAATGGAGAAATGACGAAGGGGGATTCGGCATATACTGTATATCTTATATATATAATATATATATTATATTACTATATTAATTATATATATAATATATATTAGATTATATATATATATTATTATATATATTATATATTATATATATATATATATTATATATATATATATATTATAATATCGTAACGTACTTAGGTCACGGACTGGAGTTGGATCAAAAAATTGCAGGAGTATCTATAAGGTAACACTATTTAGGGGGGGGGCAGCTGGCCCTCTGAGACGCCCATGTTTACAATTATATATGCAATCTTCCTGTGACAACCATTCCAAATTACACCCTATTTTGCGTGAAAGATGCTTTCTTAATCAGGTGCATGCTTCTTTCTGAATATTTTTGTTATGCCCTGGTCTCCGTCGTGCTCTACTATGAAAGAATTTATTGGTCTCCGTATTATCAATAGATGTAACTTTTGTAGACTTGTATCATGTCCTTTCTAAGCCTACAGAAAAAATTCCTAACTCCCTCAGCCTCTATTATGTCTTTTACCCTCAACCAGAATCTCATTGTTTGCTCTTTACGTTGACTCTTTAGCATAATTAAGTCTTTCTTTAATTAGGCCGCTAGCTCCTGTAGGTGAAAGGGGACTTCTTCGTATGTCTTCTTCATTGCTTATTACTTCTTTGCTTTCTAACAACTTGCGATTATTTTGCATGCTATTATTAGCTTTATTCCTTGCTTCCAAACCACTTATAGTACTTCAATTACTGCTTATAATCACACTAAAATCTTTTTCTTGGTCCAGATTCATGCCAATCCTCGTTCATATTGTTAAAACTTTTATTTGGGTAACCAAGGTGAAGAGCCTTACACTTTTTATATTAAAATTATTTTGCATTAAATGTCCAAGCAGTTATCAGATATTTTGAATCTTTATGCATCTTTCACTATTCCTAACTGAGGGCACTTTGGTTCATCTGCAACTTAGAAACTTTGCATTTAAGTCCCTGGTCTAGATCATTTTATAATATGAGGACAATAGTGGTCCAGCTCTTGAGCCTGTGGGGACACCACTGCTTCAACCTAGTTCCATTGATGACTATTTGCCATTTGTTGTAACACACCGTTTTCTATTCCACGAACCATTCTAAATCAACCAATGTACCCTCCACCTATCATCAGCCTTATGTGGAAACCTTATCCAAGCTTTATATATTATATATAATATATATATTATATTATATTATATTTATTATATATATTTTATATATATATATATATATATATATATAATATATAATTTATATTATATATATATAATATATATGGCATATTTGTATATTCTGTACTGTAACTAGGAGTGACCTGACCTTAACTAACCTACCTAACCTACTAACCTAACCTAACAAATTACCTAACCACTAATTATTTTCTATTATACAGTTTGGATCAGTAAAACTCCGAGGTTATAAGGACTCGCTAGAATTGTGAGGTTATTGAAATAAACCCACTAGTTACAGTACGGTATCGACAAATATGCTAATTTATATATATATATTATATATATACTATATTATTTATATATATATATTTATATATATATATTTGTATATATATATTAATTATTATATATATAATATATATATAATATATTTATATATATTTTATTTATATATATATATATATATATATATATATATATTTATATTATACTATATAATAATAATAATAATAATATAATATTTTAATATAATAACTAATAATAATAATTTATATAAAATACATAATAATATTAATAATAATAATATTATAATATATTTATTAATAATTTTCAACGATAGATCCATTAAATACTTAATTTATTTCAAAGAAACTTAATTTGTGCCATATTATTTTATTGACTTAAGCGTCATTTTCTAATATTCAAATTAGGGGCTTCGCGAATTTAGGAGATTTGTTGTTATATGTTAATCTTTTTGCGCAATTTGTTGGTGGAGGATGTGGACATAATAATAATATGATAAATGTGCTCGCAATTGATCGACAAACTTTAGAGATTACCTGGCATTGTTTGTTTAATATTAATCATTTTAATTGCTCTGCTTTTCAAAGCACAAATAAATATAGTATTAATATATATTATATATATAATATATATATATACTATATTATATATATTATTATATTATATATATTATATATAATATATATTCTAATATATATATATATTATGGTCAGCATCCCGAAGGCCAGGCATGTAACTAAAAAAAATATAACAGCTACACGAAAATAATATCATTTTATTAATCAGAGACATTTTTACTTTGAAATTAAAACAAATAAAAAAGATAACTCTTTTTTAAAAATTTAAAATTGTTAATGTTGAAAAAATTACAGTTTTTTGAGAACGAAGCAGTGGAGTGTCGGACGGGAGGCGCGAAAAGATTGCACATGTTGAATTGTTTTTCTTGTATATAACAGTAAGGATACCGACGGCGACGGGTCAAAAAATTAAAGATGGATAGAGTCGGGGTTTTCTCGGCTTACCGGGGGACGCGGGGGGGACTTCGTCCCCCTCTGTTCCCTCCGTCGGCTCGAACACCCTAAAAAGATATAAAAGAAAAATTTAACATTTTCTCCAAGCGTAAAAATAATGTGTATTTGGAAACTTTTGCTCTCGTGAACTAATGCAGGATTCAAGGTCTATCACAGCGTGCACTTGCGAGGTCTAAGATTATACTTATATTTTAGGTGTATATAATAAATATCTAGAATAAATAATTTTATTTTTACGTTTTTTGTCGATGAAATTACTTGAAATCAAAAATTTTATTTATTTTCCTGTAGATGTTATGTTTTCTAGTTACATGCTGGCCTCTTCGGGTATATATATATATATAATACTTATATAATTTATTATATATATATTATATTTTTTATTATATATTATATATCTTATTATATATATATTATATATATATATATATATATATATATATTTAGTATTATTATTATATATATAATGAAATGAAAATTATAATGACTTTTAAAAAAAAGGATTGAGTTATTTTTTATCTCATCTGGTCAGTCATTTCCGCATCAATAGATGACTGGACGATTCGCCTGGTAGTTGCTCGCGTTCTTGCATATCAAACTTAATAAATTAATCAATTAATTAATTTAATAACCTAGTTTAAAATAATCAATATAAAAAACGTATGTGGAAAGATAAAATAAAACATATGTCACTAAGTTTAAAAGACATTACCGACAACCATATGGTTAAAATTATTGGAACTATTGAAAATACGTATAATTCATCATAGTTGATTTTCTATATTTAAAACTAATTAACCATCAAGAGTTGTTAAAATAATAGCATGTAATAACTTGAAATAATAATTTATGTATAAATATGTTAAGTTTCCTTCTTCTGGAGGAAACGTATCGTCAACTCCATCTAAAGACACTTCTAAGGGTGCTTTCCTAAAGACCCGAGCAGAACTAAAACATTTCATTATTCCTCTAAACAATGTAAAATACATAAACACACATAAATAACAATAGAAAATATTTAAGGATTAATATATTTCATTGAGAAGTAATACAGAATATATATATATATAACTACATATATATGTTGTTTGTCCTGTATATACTACATAGTATATAATAATATTATATAATATCATATATATATATTATATATATATATATAATATATAATCACTGAATTTTCGAGTCATATAGTATATATAATATATAATATCATATAATAGGAACATATATACTAATATATACTATATATTACATATTATTAATATATACATATATATATATATATATATAGCTCATATATACTATATATATAATAATATATATACTATATTATATTAGTACCGATTATTCAAATACATATACCCCTAGTATATAATATATATATATATAATATTATATAGATATATATATATATAAATCATATCTATATATATATACATATATATAATGTAATACATACTATATATACATATATTATATTTATAATATATATATAATATATATATATATATATATATACTTATATATTTAAATATATAATATATATATAATATATATATATAATTTATATATTTCTAATATTGAATAAATATATATATAGGTATATATAATTTATAAATATAGACTGTGTATATAATATAGTATACATATATATATATATTATATAATATATACTATAATCCAGTCACAGTCCTACGCCCACTCATATACCCTTACCATCACAATACCTATATATACTTACACACACTAATTTAACTAACTCCTTCTACCTAATATTGTTATATTAACTAAACATATTACTCATTATCACATACATATATATATGTACTAATATATATATATATAACTACTAATATATAATATATAGCTAATATATATATAAAGTAATATAATATATAATATATATATATTATATATATATATATATATTATAATAAAATATAATATATATATATATATATATGTCTAAAGAAAGGAACCATTATAATGGGAAGGTAAAGAAGTTACTGCCTTCTCGGATTGAACCACGCATGTTGCGCGTGAGACAATATGCCCGGTGCCATACAACTGAGCTTATCCTCCAACCCAAAATAAAGTTGGATTCAAGAACAGTTATAAACCAACCGAGTTCCCGTCAAGGCGGCATCACCCATTATATGTTCTTACTTTAACATCTTTTCTAATTGCGATTATTATGGCAATTTAACATCTAAAAATATAAAGATACGAGAGATAGGACAGGCTGGACACCTTGCGTGATGTTAGCCTTCACCGGGAACTCGGATTGTCTTTATTAACTGTGTCTTGAATCCAACTTTTATTGGGTTGGAGGATGCGCTCAGGGTACCAGCGGTACCGGGGCGATATTGTCGTGCACGAACGCAACATGCGTGGTTTCAATCCAGAGAGAAGGCAGTTAATTCTTCTTTACCTTCCATTATATGTTTCTTTTCTTAACATCTTATCTAATTTCGATTATTATGCAATATTTTAACTATAAAAAGAACTAAAAGAACGAGATAGGACAGGCTGGACACCTGGTGATGTCCCTTTGAAGGGAGCTCGGTGTTTTTTGCAACCCTGGTTCTTGAATCCAACTTTTATGGTTGAGACTGGCTCAGTGTAATAGCAAAAGCACTGGGCATATTGTCCTGACGCGCAACATGCGGTGGTTCAATCCCAGAGAAGGCAGTTAATATCTTACCCTCTCATATGATTGTTCTTTCTTAACATCTTTATCTAATTGCGTAATGTATTATGCCGAGAGTATTTAAACACTATATATATAGTATATGATATAATAATATATTATATAATATTATCATTATTATATACCACAATATTATAATATATATCTATATATAATATATAATATATATTATATATATATATAATATATATATATATATATCATATATTTCTTAACTTCTTATACTAATATCTATACTACTATATATATTAATATATTAAATGTTATATATATAATATACTACATACCCTATATATAGCTATTACCCTATACTATATTATTAATTAGTAGGCCGTCCTAGCTCATATCATATATAATACTACTATATAAATTATAGTACATAGTTATAATATTAGGAAGATAAACACCACCGCATCACAGCGAGCCCTAATCACAGCTATTGTGTACTCACAATTAACGTCCGAGCAGGACAGGATGACCAAGCCCCAGGAGAGAATAGCTCACATGTGTATCTTGCCTAATTATTAACCCGAGACCCTAGCCTTTGTTAGGCCAATGCTCTACCACTGAGCTAGCGGATCGCATTTTAATAATACTTTTAGCTTCAACGTATAAACAGTCCGTATATATAATATATACTATATATTATTATAAATTGCACGCTCACATTAGCTAGCGCATGAGTCGTCAGATCATCCTTGCATGGCGGCCTTCCGGAGGCGCTGCCTTCCCCTAGCCTACAACGTTCCCCTAACACTCGCCTTGACTTCGCTCGACTCATTGGTAGGTGGCATACTACGTTTATCAAATCCTATCTGCGCTTCTGTCCCAATTCGGGCACGAATCTTGACATCATGTCGACAACACACTACATCCCACTACTGATGGTTACTACGGTCAATTTCGCATGGCCGATAACGACCGGATCACTCAAGGAACGCCGCTCTATGGCGCGACTAACATTCCCCCTCCCAACCCAGACCCCGCCTGAAAGTGTTAACGCTAGCCCGCTACCCCGCTCACTAAATGACTAAGACGACCACACATTTATCACACACCTCCTCAAACTGGCAGTAAATTTAACTTATTTATATATATAATGGCCCAGTGTGAGTAAATTTCCTACAATTCTACTATATATATAAATATAATATATATAGTATATATATATATCCCTATATATATTAATACTATATTACACATTATTGTGTATATATAAATATACGCTATATATATAATAATATATATTATTATATATATATTATATATATACTTATAGTTATATAATATAATACCTATATACTTATACTATATTATAGTATATAATATATATACTATATTATTACGTGACCATATATATAAATATATACCATATATATACTTAATTTTACTTATATATATTATACTATCAGTAGAGTAAATACTTATTAGTGATTTTACTCACTATCCATTAATAATAAATATATATATCTACTTATATTATATATATATATAACCTTATTAATATTATAATATATAGATATACTTATATATATACTAAAATAACATACACACTTAATTAAACACAATCACCCATCTTAATAATAATATACACCAATTAGTTTTTGAACTATCACATTACGCTTCTTATGTTATCACTAGTAAAATGGATACTCTATTATCACTAGATTGCAGAATAATCTCAATCTCTAGCAACAATATGTTGAGCAGCCCTCTTAATGAGCCATGGAAATGAAGCAGATTCGGAGAGGCATCACGACAACACAGTTTACATCCCAAATCAGTCGATAAATATTACTCATAAGAAAATTTTCAAAAGGTTCATGATTCCAAACTTTTTTTACTTCACCGCAAAAATTACATTATACATTTTTAAAAATTTTCAGCTAATAAATTTAATATTTAATTTAATGAAAATATATTTTCCGAAAAACAAATTTAGTTCTTTGAAAACATCAAAAATTTATTTTTCTGTCTTCAAATCCTTCTACGATGTCATTCCATCCAATCAGCTTGTTGCAAACATTCACATGATCACTGAGCCAAGATCTTCAACCCCTTCTGATTAGTCACTTCACTTGTTCTTTTCTCTTCTCATTTCCTTCTCTTTCTCCTGTTTGATAAGCCAACCTACCTCTCCAGAGTATATATATATATATATATATATAAATATCGATTTTAAGGGTCATGTGATTTTATTTCTTCACTGGCATTTTTGTTAAATGCACAAACTATATTTCAAGACTAGCAATAATAGAAGTCTTATAAATATTTGCATTTCTAAACCAGAAGAGAAATAATATTATATTTAAAATTTTTCAATTTAATATAGGAGGAGATAACCCAAATTTTAATTCAATAATTTTACCTTGTCAAATAATATTTATAATTTAAATCATAAAATTATAAATTAGAAGAATAGAATTTGAAGTCTAAAACTAGCAGAAATCTTGTTTAGAAAAACGAAAAGAAACAAAAGAACAATAAGTCTCTCTTTTCTTTTATCATAGAATGTATAAAATAACGAATGAAAAAGGTAATTATTCCTGTAATAGACTATTCGATTTATTCATCATTTATTATGTGTATTATTATAATATTATTATTATTATTATTATTATTATTATTATTATTATTATTATTATTATTATTATTATTATTATTATTATTATTATTATTATTATTATTATTATTAATTATTATTATTATTATTATTATTATTAGTATTATTATTATTTTATTATTATTATTAACTGAAAGGGTATCCTTAGTAGAGAAGCAAGAAGAAAGTTTTCTTGGATCATGTTGATTATCAGGCTTCCACCTTCATATACATAATTCGATCTTGTATGAATAATCGGTGCAGCAGTCACATTTCAATAAAGAAGTGAAATGCTTTAAAATCAAAATTGAAACTTAAATACTAAAGCAGCTTACACCACTTATAAATATTAAAAACATAACCTTATAACTTAAGTGCATACTGTACATATTAATGCTAATTTACTGTTTATATTCATTATTTATTTCACCATCTGGATTGTTAAAAAAAAAAAAAAAAGAGAGTGAGAGACAAATTTAAAAAAAACGCTGCAATTTCTGAACAAAACGTACTAAATTATTTCGACATAAGCAGTGCCGATCATACAACTC
>JABUQX010023932.1:75000-82359 GCA_015478945.1 Trachelipus rathkii | reverse complement strand
TTGTGAGAAGATAACAATCTAAAACTTTAGCCTGCGTTTAACCTATATATAATATATATATATATATAATATATATTATATATAATAATATATATATATATTATAATATTATTATATATATTATATAATATATAAGATATATATATATATATAATATAGTATATATATATATATAAATAATATAGTATATAATTGAAAAAACTTCCCTAATACCCTCTCTTTCATCAAAAAGGTAAACCTGCGGTTTTTGTGTGCTAATTTTTCCCCTTTTTACCAAAGTCTTCTTATATTAAAAAGAAATAAAAATAAAAAAAACGTTTTCGTTAAAAAAACGGCCGTCTCTCTTTTTAATTAAAGAATCGATTGGTTTTTGAACGTATTGGATTCGATAAAATGAAGCCAATGAAATGAGCTATTAATTCGTTATTATAGAATATATATAATATATATATATATATATAAATATATATATAATATATAATATAATAATATAATATTATATAAATATATATATAGTATATAGATATATATATATATATATATATAATATATATATATATATTATATATATATATATATATATATATATAATAATATATATAATAATATATATATATATAAATAGAGTATTATATATATATAATATTATAAATATATATATAATTTATAATATATTATATAATAAATATATAAATTATAAATATATATATAAATAATATATATATAAATATATATATATATATGATATATATATATATAATATATATATATAATATGAACTGTCTTTCCCAGAAGTCATGTCTTCTAGGGGAAACCGATGATCGTGTCAGTGGAACCCATCCGAGAAGTTCTTGGTACATGGGACTACTAACGACTAAATCCGCTGTGCTGGCCAAAGCCTATCGCTGATGCCGGAAAGTTTCACATCAGTTAGCAAAGGCACGTACCAATGTATTGCATTAACATTTGAGTGGACAAATTAAATTAATAGAGAATATTCATACTCTCTCGCTCCACCCATTCTCGAAACCTGGAACCTCTCGTTTGCTTAGGCAAGTGCTCTAACGGTTTAGCTTAGGAGGCTATATATATATATATATTAAATATAATATATATATATATATATATATATATATATATATATATATATATTATATATATTATTATAATAATATTATATATATATATATATATATATATATATATATACTATATAGACTCAGTTAGGCATGAACCTATGGCTCTTTTTATATGCCTAGACGTATTGAAAATAGTTATTTCGAAGCTACAAAATAATATTTTCATCGGCATAAAATAAAAATAACGAACTCTGATAGCTACGCCAACCGCGGCTATAGTTTCTGTTTTAATTGAAGGCCCTCACTCGATTTTAGTAATCAGTTAAATGGTAAGAATATGTCAACGCATTTCGATCAGTTCTTGTAAATGATTATTTTGGGTAATTTAGGTTAGGTTAAACTTCTTAAGTTTAACTAAGGTCAAAAATAATACAGTAAAGATATAAAAAGTAATTGTAAACAAAAATCTGTTAAAAGATATGATAATTTAACGTTTATTAAACTTCATCAATTTGAGAATACCATTTTTGGATTATCTATCTAATCCATGAAGGTAAATGAAAATTTATTAATAAGAATTTGATTGCCATATAATATATATATATATATATATTATATATATATATATATAAATATATATATAATATATATTCAATAATATATAATATATATAAATTATAATATAAGCTATTAAATAGAAACTTGTAAATAATTCATTATACAACGAGCACTTAAACTAGCAAAAAAATCCTTCTATCAACCGCACACTCACAACCACTCTAAAAACAATCCTTTCTTACCCATTCCTAACATTCCTCTCAAACAATTAAAAAACATCTTACCCAATAATTTCAATCTTACCTCTTCAGGAAATCTACCCCTCAAAGCTATTCTTAGACCTAACATAAATCGACCCACTACCATACCCCAATGTGTTTATAAAATTCCTTGCCTTCATTGCAACTCCTTATACATCGGCGAAACTCATGATTTTAAACGTAGACTGTACCAACACAAACATGACCTTACCAATGACAATCAATATTCTGCCCTTACATTACATCGTTCCACACATAACCACACTATAGACATTAACAACATGACTCCTATCATACATTCAAAAGATTTACACAGAAGAAAACTATTTGAATCCTACTGCATCCTTAACACCAATAATTACAATAGACAAAAAGGCGAATTCAATATTAATCCCACTCTTAACAACATTATGAACTCCACTAATTTCTATAAAAATCTTAAATCTAAAATATAAATTACTTTTTAAATTTTTATTGTTAATATTAATTTTAACTTTAGTCTTACAAAGAACTGCACCTGATGAGGTTTCCGAACGAGAAACGAAAAGTTGTGCCTTAAAATATTAAAATTTGAAATTTACTTTAGATAAATACGACTCTCTAAATATTATTTACAAGTTTCTCTTAAAGGGCTTTTATATAATATATATATATATATATATATATATATAATATATAATATGAAAAATAAATATATATATAATATATATATTAATATATTAATAATAGATATATATATATATTATATACAAAATCCACAATAAGTATATATATATATAGTATTATATATATTATATATAAATATATATATATATATATAGATATATATATTATATATATATTATATATATATATATAGGCAAATATAAATATAAATATATATAATATAATATATATATATAATATATATATAGAATAATATATATATATATATAATATATAAATATATGATAAATAATAGATATATATATATATGTGTTATATTATATATATATATTAATATAATATAATATATATAAGATATAATATATATATATAATAGAATATAATATATATAATAATATTATGTATATATATAATATATAATAGTATAATATATATATATATATAAATATATATATATATGCAGTATATATATATATATCCTAGTTTTCAGACTCCTAAATTCCCGATTTCAAACAACCTATTTTTTTTCTTGCAACAAAAATCTCTTTCTCAGCAGAAAATTGCAATTTTTTTAGGTCAGTTTCCTTCCAACCTATTTCCAAAACTCATTTCTAAAGCTATCAACTAACTTATACTTTTCTATTTTTATTCTGTCGAATTCACGCGTATAATTTTCTACTAAAACTTAATTTTTCTCTCATACAGTGCCTTAAACTTCCACTCTTTGCTGCTTGCGTATTTATTTTTTCTCTCCCACATCATTCATCCAGTTCATTGCGCTTATATAACATTGTGATGCGTAATTAAGATGGAGATGTAGATGGAGATGTAGATGTAGATGTAGAGATATAGATATAGATATAGATATAGATATAGATATAGATATAGAATGATAGTAGATGTTAGATGTAGATGTTTTCACTAATTTTTTCATTAAAAATAATAGGTGGAGAATACTGCCATTTACCGTATAGTGCAACACTGTAAACACCTGAAGTCGGGCACATTATTCGGCATCTCAAGACAGTGCATTGCACCCGGACGCTGAAATTTTTGCCTAACAAAACGATTGCTTTGCCCAACTCTATAAAAATTAATGTGGCTGCTGAATATATTGCCCCCTTTGGCCATCGCTTCTCGAAATATTGACTTCCGTGGCTCTTCCTTGCATTGGGCAAACTGTCCTAACTTTTCTAATGGCGAAACTGTTGAATATTCCTAAGGGCAAAACTGTCTATTAAACAACGTATCCAATCTATCGTATGGCAGAAACTGTTCTATTTTTGTTATTGACAAACTGTCCAATCTAGTCTTATTGCAAATCTGTGTTCTATATTTTATATTTGACCAAACTGCTAATCTTTTCCTTTTTGGCAAAATGTCAAATATTGCCGAACGGCAAACTGTCATATCATTTCCTATTAAAAACTGTCATATCTTTTCTATTTGCAAACTGTCCCAACTTTTCTATTGGGCAAAACTGTCCATCTTTTCATATCGCGCAAATGTCCTACCTTTTCCATATTGGGACAAATTGTTCCTTTCTTTTTCTTTGGAAAACGTCCTATCATTTACCATTATCATCTAACACTTTTATCTGTTTTGATTATGCTATCATTTAGGTTATTTCCCGAATAAAATAAACCAATATAACTTAGCCTCGTGAATAGGATATTTTATAATCATAAGTATAGTTTTATAATAAGGAATTTGATTATTTAAACGTATAATATATATATATATATAATTATATATATATATATATATATATATATATTAAAAAACTTTTTCCCCTAAACCTCTCTTTTCATCAAAAAGGTAAACTTCAATCGATCGGTCCTGCATCGTTTATATAAAAAGAAATAAAAATAAAAAAACTTTCTTAAAAACGGCGATCGCTCTCTTTTTAATAAAAAGCGTGGTTTTGAACCGTATGGATTTCGATAAAGAACCAATTTGAGAGTGAAGTCTATATATTTCGTGTTATTAGAATATATATATATATATATATTATATATAGTATATAGTATATATATATATATATATTATAGAATTATATATAGATATATATATATATATATATATATAATAATATTATATATATATATATAGTAAAATTATATAATATATATAATATAGTAAATATATATAATATATAATATATATATATATATATATAATATAATATATATATAATAATATATATATAATAATAATATATATAATATATATATTAAATATATATATAGTGAACGTCCTCCCCAGGAAGGTCTGATCTTTAGGGAAAACCACGACCTGTCAGTGGAACCCATCGAGAAAGTCCTTGGGTTACATGGACTAACGACTCAAATCGGCTGGCTGCCAGCCTATCGCTGAGCCCGGAAAATACTCATGTATTACCATTACATTGAGTGGACGAAGTTAGAATTAATTAGAGAATAGTTCTACTCTCTCGGCTGCCACACCCGCTCAACTGGGACTTCTCTTTTGCTAGGCAATTGCTCTACGTTTGAGCTAGGAGCGCTATAGTATAATATAATATATATATATATATAATATATATAATATATTATATAATATATATAATATATATATAATATATATAATATAAATATATATTATAATATATATAATAATATATATATATAATAATAATATATTATAATATATAATATATATATATATATATATATATATATATATATATATATAAAAATAATATGTGTGACTTATATAGATACTATATATATATAGATGATATAATAATATATATATATATATATATATATTATATATATAAATATATATATATATATAAGGAATCTACTAAGATCTTGAGTACAGAATTAGTTTTAATTTTTAGATCCCAGCACAAAATAATATTTAAATGGCCTTAAGAATAAAAATGATGAGACACTAATTACCTTATTGAATCTTGACAATTGTTTTAGTTCAAGCCGCTCAATCGATTTTAGTAATCAGTTTAAAAGGGTTTAAGAATATATCAACTCTGGCTTTGTATCAAGACGATAAATGATCTATTGTGTGGCTAATTAGGTTTATTAAACTTGGTCTAGGTTTGACCAAAATTTACCTATAAGGTAAATTTTGGTTAACAAGGTAAAAATAATACATAAGATATTGAAATACTTGAGTGACACTGAAATCTTGCAAGAAGCAGAATGTGTCAGTGAGTCATCTATAATAAACATTTTTGACTTATCTATCCACGCAGTGCTCTTGTCCAAGCTTCGTTGTGGTACGCGTACCCTGGTGGTACTTCTGATTATCTCTTGTGGTTGGGGGGTACATGGTATAGTGGTTAGATGTTATAATGTCTGGAAAGCATCCAAGCTGAATTATTTAAAAGGCAATGGGTTGGTGGGGTGGTGTGTGTTTAAGACTTGTATATCAAGATTAATAATTGAGTATGTACTGTTCGAAGTGAGCGGAGTAAGATAATGTGGTAGCAAATATTAATTGCTGTCTTTATTGTTTGAATTAGGGTATTTACTGATTATAGAACAGTTGAAATTAATTGTAAAGATTGTTAAAATAAAGTAAATAAAAGGCGTGATAGTATAATTTGAGTCTTGATTGATTTTATTAGCTAACCTTAAGACCTATTAACGTATCCACAGAAAAACAAACAGTTCATATTTTTTTGCTATGAAAGGGACAGGTGGTTTTGAGGTAGGATCAGAAGAGGTACTATACTGAGTGTATAAGCCTAATCAAGGGTGACGTGAGAGTAAAAAATGGTTATATTCGCTGAATTGCTATCAGTATGATATATTATGATAGAGTGTGTTTTAAGTAAATAGTTAGGTAGTTTCATATATAGGTTTATATATTTATTTTATATATATTATATTATAATATATATTAAGTATATGTGGTGGTATATATATATGGATGATAGTGATGTGATGGTTAATATAGGTTAGTGAGGGATATTATATTATATAAAATAGTATAATATATATATATATATATATTATAACTATAGTAGTGTGTATAAGAGTTATATATATAGTATAGTGGTGGGTGTGTGATATATATATATATATATATAAATATAAGAGTGTGGTAATAAATATATATATATAATATATATATATATATATATATAAGTATGTGTGTGTGTGTGTGTGAATAATATATAGAGGGTGGTGTATATATATATATATATAAATTATGTAATATATATATATATAATATATATAATTATATATATATATATATATATATATATATATTAAGTAATATAATATAATATATATAGAATATATATAAATTATATTAATCTACTTTACCATTATTCACCAGGGGGGGCTTTTAACCTTTTTTTTCCAGGGGGGGGAAAATTTAAAAAAAATATTAAAATAAAATGTTTGCCAAATATATTCGACATTTAATAAAATTTATAAAATTAGAAGAAAAAAAATGGAGAAATAAATTAAATATACAAATATAAAAATATAAATAAAGTAATTTATAAGAATAACGGATTCTGTCCACTTATCTTTCCAATAACTTATCACCGCTCCTCCACAAAAAAATAATTATCATAATAATCATGGGAGAAGAATAAGATATTGAAATTATTAATAAAAAGAAAGCTAATTAATATATAATATTCAATGAATATATATATATGTATAAGATATATACATATATTATATATATATATATATATAATATATATATATAATATAAATTATATAATATATTAATAATATATAATAATATATATATATATATATATGATGAAGGATCATGTCTACTAATCCGTG
>JABUQX010023932.1:42500-62500 GCA_015478945.1 Trachelipus rathkii | reverse complement strand
ATAACGACATGTCCTTTTACGAGATTGCTTTTCAAAAAGACTGTGTTGTGAATAAATGAATCGCAAAGGGAGCTAAAAATTCAGGGCTGAGCGATAATGTGTAATGTTTAAAGACAATGTCAAAATTGAAAATGTGAATGAAGTACATTTTTTCCATTGTTTTAAGTTGAAGCTTGTCCAGTTGTTAAAAAGACCATAAATGTCGTAACAGTTTTAAAATGTATCGGTACATTGTGATTATTTACAGTAATAAAAATAATTTATTTGCTCCAGTGAAATGAGGTTTTTGTACAGTAAGTTCAGCATACACTTACACTCACCACAATGCACTACAGTACTCTACATAATACACAACAGCTAACTACATAATTTTTAGTAAGAGAAGGCGTTGTTTTGCTCTACAGACCTTTTTGCGCTGCGCGTGGGAAAATCTTTTAAAAGTAAAGTGAGAAGTTGGTTGCTAAAATCCATATATATTGACTATTATACTAACAATGGTATCGATCTTGTAAACACGCATTGACATCGGACCTTTGACCACTCAGTCAAATAATTAATTGGAGAGAGAAATCTTTAGAACAAGACCGAGATTAAAATTAAAGATTAATTATAAAACAAGCTACAAAAAACTTAAGATTGTCCGTAAAAAATAAAGGTCCGCGCAAAAACTTTTTAAAAATACTGCACCGTAAAACCACGTCTGCGGAACCAAACCAGACCCAGTGAGCCGGAAGCCGGAGCGGGAGCGAGCCGCGAAGCTTGAAGTCATTTTTCGGAATGGAGAACGACATCAGAACATTTTTGGAGAGAAAGCAAGAGTCGAACTTATTATTTAACAAAAAAGTAATGGGTTTCCGCATCCAGAGCCGAAGTCGGAGCCGGAGTCGGAGCCGGAGCCGTAGCCGGAGTTGGAGCCCGGCAAAAAAACTGTCCGGCTCGCAGATCTCCACACACTATTACCTATGCCTTTCTAATAACTTCATAAGAAAAATATATTATGTGTTTTTAAATAAATTATATTCATATATAATATATACATATATATATACAAATTGAAATATCTAAAAAATTGTAAAAAAAAAAAAGCCCGCTTTTCATTCGCTTCCGAAACTAGAGCGAGTAACGGCTTTCTTCACGAAAATGCCAAGACGATTAGATATGGCTTCGCTGAAAATTTATGTATACGAAGTCGACCTTCGAGACGACGAATTAAACGGTAACATTCACTCGGTCGTCGAATTCGCGTCGGCGATATTTTTCACGGAGAGCGGTGGCGATGGCGTCGATTCGAAATTATCCTACTATCAATTAATGGGTAACGAGAATGACTATATTAAATTCAATCTATGCGGATATTTGCGACCGATTGTGGATGACGAGGACGAGGACGAGGACGAGGACGGCGAACAGCCGGTCTCCTCCTCCCCCTTCGACGAAAGGTGTCAGAAAATTTCGACGCTAGAAGAATTCGTTTATTTCACAATCGATCCCGATACTCTGGAGTCGTCGCTGAGAATGACCTTATCGAAATCCGGAACAGAGTACGATTTGCGTTTGGAAATCGTCCAAAAAGGGAGAAACGCGGATTTCGATTTCCTTTTAGATAAAATGTTCGAACGATGGTTTTATCACGTCGAAAAACGAAACGGACGATTTCGTACGGAAAGGGAAAGGACCTCGAAAGATTATAAAATCCTCAAATTAAAAGAGGTTGACAGCATTTACGTTATGAAGAAAATGGTTCAAAACGTATACGAGAGTGAAAAGCAAAAAATAAGCCGTTCGACTCGTCGAACTCCGGTCGGGATCAAGATCGATATTTTCGAATTAAGAACCGCGGTTTTCCGGTGTAGGAAATTTATTTCTCGCAGAAATCCCTTCGTGGTTTCGAAAAAGTGGGTCGTCACGGACGAAGATAACTTTATAAATTTCATGCTGCCGTCTAATATAATGTACGAAAGGCGGCTCAACTCTAGACCTCGCAAACCGATGGAACTGAAATTCGAAAAGGCCGATAGGATCGAATTCGCCGAGAAACTAAAATCCGCGCGCGAGAGTTTAAAAAACGTTTGCGAAGATGAAATTCGCAAAAATAAGTGCGCTGTGACTTTCGAATCGACGATCGAGGATCTTCTCGACGAGAGTTTGCTCGACCTAATAGATCTCGGAAAGATCCCGGCATTTAGCTGCTTCGCGGTTACCGGGATTCCGGTACAAATCGAGGGTGAGATCTCCGATCGCGAAATAGAATTGTGGAAATTACGCTTTAAAATAGGCGACGCCAGCAACATCGTCCAGCTAGTGAGTCAAACGTCGCTGAATTCGAAGTGGGATAGTTTCATTTTCAACAAACCACTCTCCCACGACGTCGATGAAGCCGAGTCGAGCTGCGCCGCTCTAGGCGCGAACGCCAAATTTAACGCGATCGTACCGATTTTCGAACCCGAAATCGCCGAAATTTTGAAACCTCTCGTGAAAACTAAAATTTTCGCGGAGCTTTGCACCTATTGCGTATTAAGATGCCCGCTGGAGGTTTATCCGGACGTTCATTTAGTGGCATTAATTCGTTTGTGGATTCAAGTAATTAAAACCGACGACGCGCGACTCGATTACGGTCGAGGCAGGCTGAGAGCGATTTGCGCCACCGCGACTATTTACCTGGATCGACGCGATCACCAGACGTATAAAAAGCGTTTAATCGCGTCGCCCGAGTCGGTGCTGCGGGAAAAGTACAAAGAAGGCGACGAATTAGACGCGGCGTTTTCCGAAAATATATTGAAACCGCTATTCTTCCTGTATATTTATCGGCGCGATATACCCGATAAAAGGAAACTGGAAATCCTGAAGCTATTGGTTCGAGAAATCGTTCGCCGTATAATTAACGCGATAAAAACACGATGGCATTGGAGTTTAAGGCTCGCGCTGGTATTCGTCTTCGCGAAAGAATTCGGAAGCGTCACCTCGGCGACGATCGAAAACGACGGATTCTATACGTATTGCGCGAAACGGGGCGAAACTTTAGCGAAAAAATACATGAAAGAAAAAAATTACCGTCATTATCGAGACGAAGGAGACGACGACACCGAAATAGAAGTTTTGAAAGCGTACTGCGGAGCGCGCATGCCGAGCGGCGTCGATTTCGATAGTTTCATTAGGTTTAACGAAAAACTGTTTTTCGATTTCGAAGACGCGAAGGCAATCGGGGACTTTACGCTGACGGACCTCAGACATTTGGCCGTAGAACATTTTAATTTACCGGAGCGCGACGTCGGTTCAATTTTTGACGCTAATAATTTATTCGTCGACGCGTATTACGGTATGAGGAACGTGTATTACGAAATAAAAAAATCGACAGCGGATAATGACCAAATGCCGTACGATAAGGTTTACGCGTTTGTGCGCGAGGAAATTTCCGTAGAACTCGAAAGGTCCGTGTGCCTCGAGGCCATAAAACACATTAAGGGGATGCCCGCCGTCGATGTCGATATTATTCTTCCGAGGCTCTTAGAGATGTTAAGGTTGGCGACGTAATAGTAGTAGTAGTAGTAGTTACACTATCGTTTTTCGCTCCTTAAAGATAAATTACGTACAAGCGTGTGTTATATTTATTTTATTTTTATTTTTTTTTGAATGAGCTATTTAAATTTATATACGAAATGAATACATTTAAAAATAAAAAAACTAGTGAAAAATAATAAATAAATAAAATTTAATCGATCGAAAAAAAAATTCTTCATCGGACGTATTTTTATTAAAAACGAAATAGACATAACAACAATGCCGTCGACAACGAGAGCATTCGCATTCCTGAGTTTCTTCGTTATCTGTTGTTGTCTACCATCGTCTTCGAATGGCGAAGACACGAACTTGGTGCGAGATAATAAATCTGACGTTTCCCAATGGATGAAAAATTCAACGAATTTTGAGGACTTTAATAATTTTTTAAAAAATGTAGACAACTATTTCAGAGACATGGACTTAAGTATGCAGATATTGGTAGGTTTCGTCGTCGCCCTGATATTAATTTTAATAGTCGCGGGGATGGTAGCTTGTTTCCTGTATAAGAGGAGAAGAAAAAACTGAACGGGTTTTGCGGTGTGATAAATTTTACGAATCGATTATTTACTTTAAATTAATTAACGTAATTTATCTTCTATTTTATTATCGAGCCAATCAATGTAATTTACGGTGGAAAATGTTCGCTTTTTTGCTAATTGAATAATAAAATATATACGAAAATCGTTTTTTATTTCCTTCTCAATTTTTTTTGTCTAATTATTTTCTATATTAGAAGTCGTTAATAACTACTTACGGTCAAATGATGACAAATAAAAAAAAATCAATCAACGGTAAATATAAATAATACCCTTCAAGATTCATACAGGACGATAATGAAAAACATTTTTTTTCAGCCAGTGAGTTACGAGGTTTTCTTTCTGTTGTGCCAAATTGCCTCCGATAATAATAGTAATAATATAAATATATATATTAAAATAAGGAAAATATAGGTAATACTAAATAATATAAAGATAAAAATAAATCTGTATCATTAGAATTTTAATTTTTTTCTATCGAGAATACGTTGCCGAGCAAGCAGCAAAATAACTGAAGCAGAATCCACCTCTCTAAGATGAAGAATTGCGCCACTAGCGTCGTCGTCGTCGCCGCCGCTGCTACTCTCGATCAAGATGCGCTCTTCGAAAAATTAAAGAATTTAAGAGGCGGACAAAAATGTCCGCCAAAGAGATACTTCAACGAGGCGGAGAGAAATTACTTGTTCACTATATTTGAAGACGAAATCGATAAAGGAGACGAATGCATATCGGCCCGTTTCATCAGAGAAAAGTTAGGCGGCAAAGTAATCAAATTTTATACGGCGAGATCTTCATTCGCGAAAACTGAGAGTAAAGCTGTAAACAGAATAAAGAGCGCGCTACGATCGAGAATTCGATCGATTAAAAGAAAGAAGGGAAATCACGCTCTTGATAAAGAGTCTACCGAAAAAAATCAGCCCACTAACGTCAACGCCGAGAAAGAACGTGAAATACCAAGTATTATTAGTTTAGAGAATTTAAAAAATAAAATATACAATGGGGCGAATAACGTTTTTAACACGATGTTTTCTTCATTCTCGCAATAATTATTATTATTAAATATTAATATTAAACCTGCCTTTTTATCAGCCGATTTCGTCTCCATTTGCTGGGTGGGTTACATTGCCATAATTTTACAGTGTGTGATAATTATGCGCGGGCGTAAGCCCGCGCCTAAAATGCAAGCTTGACCGAAGGTTCAAGCTGAGCGTAGCGAGGATGCTTGTTATTATTAAATTACTAATAAAAAATAGTATTCAAATAAGGATTCGAGATAAATAGAGAGTATGGTAAATGCCTTTTTTTAATATATTTTCATTTTTGGGTTAAAATTTGTAATTAATGCTCGATGAAATAAAACATCGACCGTATTATATTTTATTCGAGTCAAATATTATTTTTCTAACGATAATTATAATAATACTAATAATAAAGTTGGTGAAAAAATACCGAATTCTTTTTTATTTTTTCCTCGATAAATTTTTTTTTTACCATCGACGCAAGATTAATCGTTAGCTAGCTATACATTTTATCAGTGGGAAAAATGCGTTCGCGCGAACGTGTGTCTGTTTAGAATGTCCACGGTGATCGAAGGGAATGAAAATATTTTTACATACCATCCGAGCATTTCCAAGAGTCTTGCAATAGCTTCTTTGACTCGCAAATTATTAAAAATAATATAATAACAATAATTCCACATATTTTTCTACCCGCGAGTACAAACCGTCCTTTTAGGAAATTGAAACTACCAACCTCATTTATCGCTAGGGTTTACTGTCAATAATTTGTACACGATGATAAGAATATAGAAAAGAAAATAAAACATTATTATCACTATATACCAAAATTGCCCGGCTATTTCTTTAGGAGATTCATGAGAACTTTTTCCAAATATCAATTGTTGAAGTTGAAAATGCTCAATTTTTTTCTCTAAACGACCAATGTTGTCAAATTTTTTATCGAGTTTCTCCATTTTTTGCAATATATTATTCACACTTTTGTCGTATTTTTCGATAAGATTATTCACGCCTTCGTCGTATTTTTCGCTGAGACTATTCACCCATTCTTCGTATTTTTTGTTAAGATTATCCTCAAAATCGGTCAACGATTCTTTGTCGTTCGTGTTCGGCGCGGTTAATGTTTTCATTCTTTCTTCTCGGGTGGGTTGGGTCTAGCGTTGATTGTTTTTTCCGCGACCTGATCTTCAGATGTGGTATTTGGGGTGGAATCTGACTATTATATACATTCGCTTGGAAATTGAATATTATTATTATATTATTTTATAAATAAATATAATAATAATAAATTAAGTCAAAAATTAAATGTTTAATCGACAAAATTTAAATACTCGATAAAATAAAATATTGATCTAGTTATTGTATATTTTTGCGGAGATACTTCTATTTAAGTCATCGCAGCTTTTCGTGCGACGCTAATACCACTGACTCGCTCGCTCGCTGCGAGGTTATGTAATCGGAATGGAAAATTTTTTGGACGAATTGCCCGATGTAGTACTGAACATTCTTTTCAAATTTTTATCGTTTCTCGAGATATATAATACCTCGGATGTTTTACGAGAGAAGAAGTATTTTGCTAACTACCACCTGCAAAAAAAATATTTGACCAGAGTAAATAGAGGAGAGATCTTGTTAAATTTTAATTTGCTTCACTCATTGTTGGATTCGGATGACGAGAAAAAAAATTCAGCAAATTTTTTAAACTTTATTAAACTCTCGTCTCAAACTCCGTATAATAATTTCGGTCGGGAAATTCCTCGGGCAATACCTCTAACGCTGACCAAATATATGGCGGCAGAGGATCGTCAAACCACCACCGATCACGAAAGCGTTGCCGCTGCTACCGCAACCGCAACCGCAACCTCAACCGCTCAAATAATTACAACGATGCATACCGAAGCTTACGTTCCTCTGAAAACTTTGATTTTTCGTATCGACTCTTACGAAACATTTATAAGAATAACGAATGAAATGAAAGAATCGTTATCGAATATTGAAAAACTCAAAATTATCAACGTAGAAAAAAATCCTTTCACCCACGACGAGTTTTTGGAATTGATAAAGAACGTTTCGGTGGTCTTTCCAAATCTTGTCGCATTCGGACTATCGTGCGAGTGCCGTCAAAGCTTATTAACCGCTAATTATTGCGACTACCACTCCGCTTCGAGTTTTAGCTCCTCTTTTTCCTTGAAAAAAAAATTGGATTACGCTTTAATAAGAGACATGCTCCTCGAGTCGAAAAAATGGAGACAACGCTTAACTAAAATTGACTCGTTGGAATCGAGTCGTCTACCTCTTTCGTTTAAGAAATTAACCACACTAATTTTGGATTATAACGACATCGAAGATTTTATGAAGATCTCCTCCTTGTTAAATAACCTTCGAGAAATCAAAATGCGTTTAAACAACCATCGACACCCATCTACCGTCATTGACAGCTATCGCGTAATGCTATTTGTCGCGAAAACTAAAGTGGAAACGTTAGAATTGATCGTTAGCTTTTCGTCGGAAGAAGAATTATTACCCACCTACCCCTTTTTGCCAGACACATTTATCAAATATTCGAAATTCAAGTGCAAAAGCTGTGATTCCAACGAAAAGTTTGTTAATCTAGTCATGGCGATTGAAATCGAAAACGAGAGAATCTTCGAATGGAAAATCAATGGAACACCCGAAGGAGTAAATAACCCTATAATATTTGCAAAGCAAGTAAAAGAAAAAGCAGCGCCAGTGAAAGAATTAAAAGACCCTGGAGAAGAAAGCGACGACGAATTCGAAGAAGTGGTCGAAAAATATTCGTTCATGGAAGTGCTTGATTTGGATTTGAAGTTTAAGGATCTTTTTCAGGAAAACCTTGAACGTAATTTTACGCGAATAAGGCAATGTCTCTTGTGTACTGGAATTCACTCGGCTATAGGATACCTGATGCGTTCTTATTTCCAATATGGTACGAGAAAATGTTTTTCTTGTTTGTCTTTTCACTCCTTCCTCGAGAGCAAAATAATTAATTCCTGGGATTTGGAACGTTTTAGAACCAATTTGCGAAGGAAAATTAGAAAGATCGATGGTTTCTTGGAATTAGAGATAGGGAGTGTATGCGAATTTAATGCTATCATCGAAAAAAACGACGTCATCAAATTTCTGAATAATTCGAGGTATCCGTTCGAAAACGTGTTTCATTTAAGGTTGAAGTTCGATGAATCTTATAGATGTTTTAAATCTCCTACGTTACGTAGAAACCTTTCTTCTTGCGCACTGAATATAAAAATCGCCAAAGCGTTTCCAAATTTGAAAAGTTTAGAAATCCGACGTAAACAAGACCACCTGTTGACGTTGGAAGCCGGATATCTTTCCGATGACGATCACGGCAAATGCGTTTACAAAAATTTGAGAGAACTAAAAGCTAATATATGCGGCGTCATAAACGACATTTGCGAGATATCTCCCTATCTGGAAACAGTTATAATACTCGTAGATCGGAAGAGCTTCTGCGTTTGCGATATTTTTAACGCTTTTCAAAAAATTCAATCTTTAGAACCAATAGTAGGATTTAATTTCGATCAAATATTGACGTTTCGAAAAAATGTTTCGGTTAACTATTGTCAAACCTGTAAAATATATAAGAACTGCAAAATGGCAAACGCGAGAATATCCTTGTCCGATATCCGCGACAATCCCATTATTCGATGGAGTATAAAACAACACATCGGGGCCTCGAGTCTCGACTTGCCGCTCGACGATCATCTCAAAGCGATAGGAGACTTTGAAGATATTGACGAAATAATAGCAAATTTTATCGATGGGGGATCGCTAATTAAAAAGGATCTTGTGTTTTATTCTCAACGACCGTTTTTCAATTTTTTAAAAAGATTTGGGGAACCATCGGCAATAACGCTTCATTTGATTCTTCAGGATATTGATAATTCTATTTTTTTTTACGAACTTTTTAAACTTGTTGTGGCTAAAATAAATATTATTCAGGAATGTTAAGATTTACGCGTATATGTACGTGAGTGTGCATACCTGTACAGGCGTGTATTTTTTATAATATTAATGTAATATTTTTTGTGATTCTAATAATCGTATATAATAATATTAAAAATATTTTTTTGAAAATGTTTTATTTTTACCTATTTAAAAATATAAATAATGATCAAATTTTGCTTTGCTCAAAAATCATATTATAGTTATAGAAAATATTTTATTACTATTTTTAATTTCTTTAATTTTGTTACTCCTAAAAATGATTTATTAAAGAAAACGGGATTTTCAGGGAAGAATAAAGTAAAAGAAAATAATTCTTTCCATTTAAAAAACGGAAATACGCTAAACCCTTCTTTTATCGATGTAATTTAGCTATTTATACCCATATTTTTATACGTTCAAACACTTCTATATTGAAATAATTTAAAACTGTTCTTCTTATCTACATTAAAGAAGAAGTTGTTTTCGTTCATGAACGTTTCATTTTGTCCCGACGAAGTTATTATAAAATATATTTTTCGCAAAGAAATTCATTCATACGTTTAAACGTTTATTTTATCGAAATAATTATATGTTATTTATATCCGTATTATATACGTGTAAATGCTTATATGTTGATATAATTTAATACTATTCATAGGAGAAGTCGATTCCGTTTCGTGACGTTTCATCGTGTCCCGAGAAAGAACTCTTATTTGGATATTTTGGTTTCAAAACACGTATTATAACTCGGTAGTCTTTAACATAGTGACATTTCAAAGGGCTCGATGTAGCATTTGCTCGTAACCTCGATGTCTAAGTTCCCAATTCCTTGAAAATTTTTTGAAAAGTCTCGACGGTTTTGAAAAAAATTTGGAAACATCATGCGATCGGGAACTTCGACATCGAGGTTACGACCACTTCGGATATCGAGTCCGTTGCAATGACAATATGTTAAAGACTACCGAGTTATAATACGTTTGAACGTATTTCAAAAACCAAAATATCATAATAAGAGCTCTTCCTCGGGACAAGATGAAACGTCATGAAATAAAAAATGAAATTAAGGAACGAATATCTTAGCGTTTTATTTATTTCTTTTTTCTTATTTTGTTTAAGGAATGATTATATACAATGATTTATTTATCGAATTTTCGAGAGATGATAATACATAGGAGGGAGGGAATCGATCGTTAAAAAATTTATTGTTAAAATATGTATATTTTAAATTATATTATCGTTTTTAAAATAAAAAAAAATATTATTAGATAACGTACGCCGCTACATTTTTTTTAATTTATTTTGTTCATTCACTGGTAATTAGGGTGGAATTTGTACGACAAATTAATAATAATAAGAAAAAAAATAAGAAAAAATGAATTAATTAAAAAATATAATATATTTCTATTTAATATTTTTTCTAAAAAAATTATCGTCCGTCGTCGATATAAACCGCGCATCGCACATGCCGAGGCACACTCCGTCCATCGCCTAGAGAGAGCGACGCGAACGATGGATATTAGTAACCGACCTCGGTCTAAAAAGTTCGAACTGCCACAGATCGAATTTATGTTCGAAGAAGAAAGACTAGGTACTTTCGTAGACTGGCCCGTATCTTTCATTTCTCCTCGAGAACTGGCGAAAGAAGGATTTTATTACTCGCGAAAGGACGATCATTGCGTGTGCGCATTTTGCAATCAGATTATCGGTTCTTGGAAACTAGGAGATACTCCGAAAGGAGAACATTCGAGAATTCGTCCAGATTGCATATTCGTCGAGGGAAAAAAAACCGAGAACGTCCCAATAGGTCAAGGAAGTTTAAATGGATTTTCATTCGATTTTTGGGCCCCTAGAGTATCGACCAGAGGAACCGATGTCTGCGGTTTAGGAAGAAGGGACGAAAAACGATTTTCCTATACAAAAATTTTGATGGAAAGTCTCGGGCTTCGTCCTTATTCGGGACCCAAAAACAGCGATTTTGCGATGCGAGAAGTTCGTTTAAAATCATTCAGCGGTTGGCCTAATAGGGTAAACCAGACTCCGGAACAATTAGCAGAGGCCGGATTTTATTATCGTAAACTTACCGATCACGTGAGATGTTTTTTTTGCGATCTAGGACTCAGAAACTGGGAAGCGGACGCTGATCCGTGGACAGAACACGCTAAATGGTCCCCCGATTGCCTGGTTATTTCGTTTTCGAAATACGCAAATTGCGTCTCCCCTACGAATAACGGATCTTTGTCGAATTCTTCTACGGCTCCTGCTGGAGCATCAGCAGAAGCGGTGTTGACCGTGCCGTCGTGGCTGTTACCGTCGTCGCCGTTGTCGTCGTCGTCGTCGTCGTCGCCGTTGTCGTCATTGTCGCCGTCGTCTTCTTTAGAGTCTCTTATTTCGAGTGACAATGAACTGGAGGAATTAGTGGAAAGGAGTGTAACTAGACACGCGTTATGTATGGGATTTGAGCGCGATACTGTTAAAAACGCCTTAAGAAGGCGACTAAATGAAACCGGAAAACTGTTCTCAATATTAGACGAGTGCATCGATGCGATTTTAGCCGAACAATCAAAAACAACAACAACAACAACAACAACAACAACAACAACAACAACCACCGAGAATCGTTCCAGCCGAGCCAATATCGCGACGACGGCAGCTTCTAAAAACAACAAGAATCGTACAGAAACGATTGAAACCGTGCGAGAAACCATCGAGGAACGTGGTCGTTTTAGCCCAAATGGGAGCGCGATAGCCGCTGATAACGAAAAGGAAACCTCAGAGGATCGGATCGCCCCAATAACGTTGAATGTGAGCGCGATAGCCGGACACGCTATTGAAAATACATTACCTAATATCGAACCGAGAGCTACACTCGCGAACATTAACGCCTCGTCGACATCGTCTTTAGCGGTAGAACCGTCATCGCTTTCCAGCCAATCGCAATCGAGTTTTGCAAAAAACACCACGATGATTTGTAAAGTTTGTTTGGTCAAAGAGACGGAGGTCTTATTTCTACCTTGTTATCACATGGTGACGTGCTCTTCTTGCGCACTCGCCTATACGTCATGTCCATATTGTGAAAAGCTTATAGGATACGCCTTTAAGCCGATCATTTCATGAGAAATATTGTTATCGAAATACACCGTAATCTTTGTTTTTATTAATATACAAGCAGCATCGCTACGCTCAGCTTGAACCTTCGGTCAAGCTTGAATTTTAGGCACGGGCTTACGCCCGCGCATAAATATCGCATACTGTAAAATTATGGCAATGTAACCCACCGAACAAATGAGACGAGAATCGGTCCATAAAAATCAACTTTAATCATTAAGATATATATTATTATTATTTTATTAGTTGTATTATTATTCATTATTATTATTAATATTATTATTATTATTATTATTATTATCATTATTATTATCATTATTATTATTATTTTTATTGTTATTAATTTTATTATTATTATTATCTTTATTTCAAAATAAAAATCAAATTTGATTTTATTTTAACCATTTTTTTTTTTCCTACACGTTACATAAAAGTGAGATTTCGAATCAAGATTTTAGTTAGAGAAAAAAAGACCGGCGAAGCACTTTAACAAACTCAAATCAAAAATGGCTTCGTCATTCGAAAATCAAAAACCAACGAGTAGTGAAGTAACTACGCTTGCGAACATTGCCTCGTCGAAGTCGTTTTTAGCTGTAAAACAATCATCGCTTTTCAGCCAAACGCATTCGAGTTTTTCAAAAAACACCAAGCTGACTTGCAAAGTTTGTTTGGACAAAAAGACGGAGGTCGCATTTCTACCTTGTACTCACATGGTGACGTGCTCTTCTTGCGCACTAGCCCTAACGTCATGTCCGTATTGTAGAAAGCTTATTGGTTACGCCTTTAAATCGATCATTTTATGAAAAAATTGACATTTTCACAATATATGTAAATATATATTTTTATATTATTTTTATTGGACAAATAAAAATCAAAATGAACGCAATTTATTTTAACCATTTTATTTTTCCTACACGTGTATATAATCCTACTTTAGTCTAACCTTGATGTTAAGTCCCCGAATCGCAAAATTCTTTCAAAGATTTTTCCCAAACATCAGAGCTTTTCAAAAAGTTTAAAAGATTTGCAACTTAGACATCAACGTTACGACTAATTGTCAAATGAACCCGTTGATAAAAGCCAATAATTAAAAGACTACTAAGTTTGAATACGTTTAAACGTAACTTTGGAAACAAGATGGTATTACCTAGAGCATCTTTCCGGGATCCGATAAACGCCATCTAAAGGAATCGACTCACCTAAGAAGAGCTAATAAATTATTCTAATATAAGAATTAAGCGTATACCAATATTGGTTTGAAAGACATAAAATTACTTTCGTAATAAATTGTTAAACTTTATGTAATCTAATATGTTTTCAAAGAATTATTTTTTTTTCTCATTTTGTCTCGCTAAATGCCGTTTCTAATATTTAATGTTTATTCTATCCATATTATTCAAATACTTTAAAAAAGTTATATGTTTAAAATTATTTATTCCTTCCGTATCACATATTATAGAGAAGTCACTCCCGTAGGGACGTTTCATCGGGTATCAGGAAGGCTTGATAATTAGAATTTTAGGCTTCGAAACTTTCAAAGTAGAATTAATGTGATAGCCCTTTTAACAGTAGACATGTCTAAGGACTCATCTTCTAGTGTTCGTAACCTTTGATGCCAAGTTCCCGCAACCTTAAAAAAAATTTTGAAGGCTCGTTAAAAAAAAAAAAAATTCCAAAAAAATTAAACGATCGGGAACTTAGACATCGAGGTTACGTCACATAGGAATAAGCCCAATGAAATGATACTATATGAAGGAATAGTGAGTTTTAATACGTTTGAACGTATTTCGAGACCAAAATATCTTACTAGTAGCTCTTCCCGAGATCCGATGAAACGACTTTAAAGGAATCGAGTTTCTCATAATATATTTAGGAATAGATATGAATTATTAATTGTTATAAGCGAATCCATATAGTATATAAAACGTATGTTATATAGACACTTGAAGTAGTCACAGAAGACTTACTCTTTTCATCAGCGGATTCGAACACTGGAAACCTCGCGTTGCTGAGTTACAGAAACCGAGCTGATTTGTACGTAACCATCCACGTCACCGAACAGAACTTCTGTATTCCATCATAGCTGCGTTAGTTAATAAACTTATTCTATAGTATGTTTTGAAAGAATCAGCATTAAATGGAAATCATTATAATTTTTTAACCCTAAGTGATACCCAAACTCAATTTAGTTTCCCCCAAACTAACTAATTAGATAAAAGTTTAAACACCTTATAGTTATATATATATATATATCAAAACTATTTAATGTTACTTCTATCCATATTTTATATACTTTAAAAATATATGTTAAAATTAGTTTAAACCTTGATCCCTCATTATATTATGAGAAGTCGATTCGTTAGACTTCATCGGGTATCATGAGAGATGGATATTTAGATTTTTGGTTTCCGAAATCGTTTTAAATCGTAGTCATAACGCAGTACCAGAAACAGTGACATTTCTAAGACTCGATCCCCCCTATTGTGTCGCAACCTCGATGTCTAAGCTTATGAAACCATAAAAAAATTTTGTGAAGGCTCGATGAAAAAAATTTTTCCAAAAAAAATGTATGCATTGGGAATTAGACAGTCGAATTACTTCACATTGATATCAAGCCTTAAACGACTACAATAAAAGAATTGTTGAGTGTAATACGTCTTGAAGCCGATTTCCAGCACCACCAATATCTTACAAGTACCTCTTCCCGAGATCCGATGGAACGCCACTAAAGGAATCGACTTCTCTCATAATATTTTTAGGAATAGATTTGAATTATAATTGTTGTATAAACGTATATCATATAGCTGGCTAGAGTAATAATTATTTCGATAAGTAAGTGTTTAAAGGAATGCGATTAAACGGAATTTTTTTTGCATATTTAACCTAAGATACCAAACTCATATTTTTCCCCCATTTTGTATTTTACCGAAACCGCCGAGATTTTTCAAAAAACTTAGAAAGTTTCCCCCTAAAAAATATTTAAATAAAAAAAAACAGGATTTTTGAGGGAGGAGACTAAATTAAAAAAAATAATAATAATTTCCTTTAACAAAACTAATCAATTATATAAAAGTTTAAACACATATATATCAAAATATTTTAATGTTACTTTTTATCCATATTATTATATAACTTTTAAACGATTATATGTTAAACTTATTTTATCTTATTCCTCTCTATATTATAGGAGAAGTCGCTTCCGTTAATAACGTTTCATCAGGTATCGAGGAAGAGCTGATATTTAGATATTTTCGTTTCCGAATACGTTCAAACGTAGTATAACCGAGTAGCCATTGAAACAGTGACATTTATATGGACTCGATGTCCCTATGCGTCGTAACCTCGATGTCTAAGTTCCCTAAATGTTAAAAAAAAATTTTGAAGTCTCGATGAAAAAAAAAATTTCCAACAAAAAAAATAAGGGATTGGGAACTTAGACATCGAGGTTACGTCACATAGGAATACCAAGCCCGTTGTAATGATACTATAAGAAGGAATTGTGAGTTTTAAAACGTGTGAACGTATTCCGAGACCAAAATATCCTACTAGTATCTCTTTCCGATATCCGATGAAACGTCACTAAAGGAATCGACTTTCTCATAACATATTTAATGATAGATTTGATATATTATTGTTGTATAAATGTATACCATATAGCTGGCTAGATTAATAAATAATTTGGATTAGTAAGTGTTTTAAGGAATGTGATTAAACTGAAATTTTTATGCATTTTTAACCTGATGCCAAACTCATATTTTTTTCTTCTTTTTTTATTTTTCCTAAACCGCCGAGACTTTTTAAAAAACTTAGAACGTTACTTCTTAAAAAATATTTTAAATAAAGAAAAACGAGATTTTAGAGGTGATTAAATTTAAAAAAATTATAATAATTTTCTTTAACAAAACTATCTAATTATATAAAAGTTTAAACACTTATATATCCAAATATTGTAATGTTACTTCTATCCATATTATTATATACGTTTAAACGATTATATGTTAAAATTATCTATTCCTTTTCCTTTCTATATTAAAGGAGAAGTCGATTTCGTTAGGGACGTTTCATCGGGTATCTATGAAGAGATGATATTTAGATATTTTGGTTTCCGAATACGTTCAAACGTTGTATAACCGAGTAGCCATTGAAACAGTAACGTTTCTAATGACTCGATCTCCCTATGTGTCGCAACCTCGATGTCTAAGTTCCCGAAACCTTAAAAAAATTTTGTGAAGTCTCGATGAAAAAAATTTTTTCCAAAAAAAAAATTTATGCGATTGGGAACTTAGACATCGAGGTTAAGTCACATAGGAATACCAAGCCCGTTGAAATGATACTATAAGAAGGAATTGTGAGCTTTAATACGTTTGAACGTATATACAGACTACAATATCTTACAGTTACCTCTTCCCGAGATCTTATGAAATGCCGCTAAAGGAATCGACTTTCTCATAATATATTTAGGAATAGATTTGAATCATTATTGTTGTATAAACGTATATCATAAAGCTGGCTAGAGTAATTAATTATTTCGATAAGTAAGTGTTTAAAGGAATGCGATTAAACGGAATTTTTTTTGCATATTTAACCTAAGATACCAAACTCATATTTTTCCCCCATTTTGTATTTTACCGAAACCGCCGAGATTTTTCAAAAAACTTAGAAAGTTTCCCCCTAAAAAATATTTAAATAAAAAAAAACAGGATTTTTGAGGGAGGAGACTAAATTAAAAAAAATAATAATAATTTCCTTTAACAAAACTAATCAATTATATAAAAGTTTAAACACATATATATCAAAATATTTTAATGTTACTTTTTATCCATATTATTATATAACTTTTAAACGATTATATGTTAAACTTATTTTATCTTATTCCTCTCTATATTATAGGAGAAGTCGCTTCCGTTAATAACGTTTCATCAGGTATCGAGGAAGAGCTGATATTTAGATATTTTCGTTTCCGAATACGTTCAAACGTAGTATAACCGAGTAGCCATTGAAACAGTGACATTTATATGGACTCGATGTCCCTATGCGTCGTAACCTCGATGTCTAAGTTCCCTAAATGTTAAAAAAAAATTTTGAAGTCTCGATGAAAAAAAAAATTTCCAACAAAAAAAATAAGGGATTGGGAACTTAGACATCGAGGTTACGTCACATAGGAATACCAAGCCCGTTGTAATGATACTATAAGAAGGAATTGTGAGTTTTAAAACGTGTGAACGTATTCCGAGACCAAAATATCCTACTAGTATCTCTTTCCGATATCCGATGAAACGTCACTAAAGGAATCGACTTTCTCATAACATATTTAATGATAGATTTGATATATTATTGTTGTATAAATGTATACCATATAGCTGGCTAGATTAATAAATAATTTGGATTAGTAAGTGTTTTAAGGAATGTGATTAAACTGAAATTTTTATGCATTTTTAACCTGATGCCAAACTCATATTTTTTTCTTCTTTTTTTATTTTTCCTAAACCGCCGAGACTTTTTAAAAAACTTAGAAAGTTACTTCTTAAAAAATATTTAAAATAAAGAAAAACGGGATTTTTGAGGAGACTAAATTAAAAAAATAATAATAATTCCCTTTAACAAAACTAACTAATTATATAAAAGTTTAAACACTTCTATATCAAAATATTGTAATGTTAATTCTATCCATATTATTATATACGTTTAAACGATTATATGTTAAATGCATTTAATCATTTTCCTATCTATATTATAGGAGAAGTCGATTCCGTTAGGGACGTTTCATCGGGTATCTATGAAGAGATGATAATTAGATATTTTGGTTTCCGAATACGTTCAAACGTAGTATAACCGAGTAGCCATTGAAACAGTGACATTTCTAGGGACTCGATCTCCCTATGTGTTGTAATTTCTCTTTTCTTTTTTGTTTTATTTAATACTCTTTTTCTGTCCATAAACCGTTGGTCTGTTGGTCTAGGGGTATGATTCTCGCTTCGGGTGCGAGAGGTCCCGGGTTCAATTCCCGGACAGGCCCTGTTTCATTTTGAAATCTCGATGAAAAAAAAATTTCCCCATTTCCCAAAAAAATTATGCGATCGTGAACTTAGACATCGAGGTTACGTCGCATAGGAATATCAAGCCCGTTGAAATGATACTATCTGAAGGAATACTGGGTTTTAATACGTTTGAACGTATTTCAAGACCAAAATATCTTACTAGAATCTCTTCCCGAGATCCGATGAAACGCCACTATAGGAATCGACTTCTCTCGTAATATATTTAGGAATAGATTTGAATTATAATTGTTCTATAAACGTATATCATATAGGTGGCTAGAGTAATGAAATATTTCGATAAGTAAGTGTTTAAAGGAATGCGATTAAACGGAAATTTATATGCTTTTTTTTAACCTAAGATACCAAACTCATATTTTTTCCCTTTTTTATTTTTCCGAAACTACCGAGACCTTTTAAAAAACTTAGAAAGTTACCCTTTAAAAAATATATTAAATAAAGAAAAACGGGATTTTAGAGTAAACTAAATTAAAAAAAAATAATATTAATTCCCTTTAACAAAACTAACTAATTATATAAAAGTTTAAACACTTATATATCAAAATATTTTAATGTTACTTCAATCCATATTATTATATACGTTTAAACGATTATATGTTAAAATTATTTATTCCTTTTTCTATCTATATTATAGGAGAAGGCGATTCCATTAGGGACGTTTCATCGGGTATCGACGAAGAGCTGAAATTTAGATTTTTTGGTTTCCGAATACGTTCAAACGTAGTAAAACCGAGTAGGACTTGAAACAGTAACGTTTCTAAGGACTCGATATCCCTATGTGTCGCAACCTCGATGTCTAAGTTCCCAAAAACCCTAAACAAAATATTTTGTTTGAAGGCTCGATTTAAAAGAAATTTTTTTCCAAAAAATAATTATGTGCGACTGGAAACTTAGACTCGAGGGTTACTCACATAGAATACAAGCCCCGTTAAATGAAACTTATACGAATGAATATGAAGTTTTTAATACGCTTTGAACGTATTTCGAGACAAAATATCTTACTAGTATCTCTCCTGAGATGCCGATTAAACGCGAACTAACAGAATGACTATCTCTCGGATAACTATTATTTAGCAACTAGATTTGAATATAATCTGTGTATTAAACGTATATCATTAGTATATAAACGTTTTCATGATAGCACATATGAATGACCTCAGAAGTTGTGTACTCCTTCATCAAGCGGATCTGACACTGAATCCGCCGTTCTGCAGTTAACAATAACGTGCTGTTGCTTTACACTAAGCAATCACGTCAATACTAATTAATTAGAAACCAAAGTTAAACAACTATATATCGAAATATTTTTAAATGTTACTTCTATCATATGTATATACGTTCAAACGATATATGTTAGAAAATTATTTATCCTTTTTCTACTCTATATTATAGGAAGTCGATTTCCATTAGACGTATTCATTGTATTCAGACGAAGAGCTGATTTTAGACTATTTTTTTTCGATTACGTTCAAACGTCAGTAAAACCGAGTAACTTGAAACAGTAACTGTTTCTAAGACTCACTCCCTATGTTCGTAACTCATGCTCATAAGTTCTCGAAATCCTATAAAAATAATTCTGAAGTCGATGAAAAAAAAAATTTCTTCCTAACAACGACATTTTCGGACTTTGAAACTTAGACATCTCGAGGTACGTTACATAGGAATATCAAGCCCGTTGAAATGAAACTATACGAAGGAATATGGAGTTTAAATATGTTTGAACGTATTACGAGACCAAAATATCTTACTAGTATCTCTTCCGG
>JABUQX010023932.1:32500-37500 GCA_015478945.1 Trachelipus rathkii | reverse complement strand
ATTTATTAATTAACATTTATAAGACTTTTGCCACAAAATATAAACAAAGACTCAAAACCAAAACATGGAACCCGATTTTATAACCGAAAATGAGCACGAGTGTTCTTTGCTTTTGCAAGAATGACTTGCGAAATCCGAAAAGGACTTTAGTTTTTCATTCTAAGATGATAGAGAGGAGAAGAGAGAGAGAGAGAAGGAGAGAGAGAGAGAGAGAGAGAGAGAGAGAGTCCTCAGAGGAGGGAAGAGTAGATCATAGAGTCGATCAGAAATTGTAAACTTGGCCTCCACACACGAGACACACTTTTTTAAGAAACACACACACGATATATATATATATATATATATATATATATATATATATATATATATATATATATATATATATATATATATAACTTTATATATATATATATATATATTTACTATATATATATATATATATATATATATATATATATATATATATATATAGGTATAAGAATTTCATTCTTTATAACTAGAATATAAGACTATCCTCTTTAAAGAAAAGGTAAATGATTTGGTTTCTCCTCCTCCCTAACCGCTTGTAACACGTTAACGCATGTAACACCCGTGTAACACTGTGGTAAAAGGGGTGCTAATAAACACTAAGCTTCTCTTTTAGAAGATCGAACCCCCCCCCCCACGCCTTTAAGATTGTACTCATCTGGCATTGTTTGTACGTGACGCCCAACTAACTCAATTTGCGAACTTTGGTTTTGTGGGGGTGAAATTTAAGGGATCAGGTCAATCTGTCGTTGGGGGTTCTGTCTGAGGAGGAGAAACTAAGCTAGGGAAAGAGGGGGAAGAACTTTTGTTTTTAACGTATTTAAGTCTCTTTATACTTTGTAGCTACTCAGCTAAAGACTTTAAATCTATTGATTGCATTGGCTGTCTCGAAGTAGCCAATAATAATATGCTTAATATAATACAACCAGCCAACATAATAATAACATATATATATATATATACATATATATATATATCTTATATATATGTATATATGTATATAAATAATAACAATAATAATATATATATATGTATATATATATATATATATATATATATATATATATATATATATATATATATATATATATACTATATAATAATATAATATATAATAATAATATATATATATATATATATTATATATAACATATATATATAAATAATAATAACAATATATATATATATAATTATATATATATATATATATATGTAATAATAATATATAATAATAATAATATATAATATATATATATATGTATATATGTATATATAATAATAATAATATATAATGTAATATATATATATGATTGTATATATGTATATATAATATATATATATATATATATATGTATGTATATATGTATGTAATAATATTATAATATAATAATAATAATAATATACTAGGAGGACTATAATATAGTAATAATAATATATATATGTATATATATATCAATAATATATATAATATATAATAATATGTAATAATATGTATATATAATAACCAATAACATATATATATCTAACAATATAGGACCTATATATTAATAATAATAATAATATATAATAATAATATATAATATATGTAACAATAATAATATGTATAATATATATAATAATAATAATAACATATATATATATATATATATATATCACTAATATATATATATAATATATATATAAAATATAAATATTGATATATATAAATATATATATATATTTTTTTTTTTACAGATAAACACCATCATTAACGGGCGACCTAATCAAAGAGGGGGTGTACTCATTTAACGTCCGAGCAGGACGAAGCCAAGCCAAAGGAGAATAGCTCACATTCTCCCACCAGACCAGTTGCGAACCTGGGACCCTCACTTTGTTGGGCGAGTGCTCTAACACTGAGCTATCGGGCGCTTTTTTAATAAATAAATATAAAATATATAAAAAGAAAAAAATATATACATATATATACATACACATACATACATACATGCATACGTCAAACAAATATAAATAAATATTACACTAATAACAGTGACAATATTACCATTACTAAAACTATTATTATCCAGCCAACATTAATGCTACTAATTATTATACTCACTGTTTTTAAGTACTAACACTGGTTTTAAGCATAATAATTTTATATTACTATTATTATTATTATTATCATTATTATCACTATCATCATCATTACTATTAAGACATTATTACCACTATCATTACTGTTATTATTATTATTATCATTACTATTATCATTACCATCATCATTATTATTAATATTATTATTATTATTATTATTATTATTATTATTATTATTATTATTATTATTATTATTATTATTATTATTATTATTATTATTATTATTATTATTATTATTATTACCATTATTATTATTATTATTATTATTATTATTATTATTATTATTATTATATTATTATTGGCCTTATTATTATTATTATTATTATGTATTATTGTGGTATTATTATTCTCAAGCATTTGCCTGTTGGTAATGGTATTGATATATATTATATTATTATTATTATCATTATGCCCATTAACTGATCATTAACACTACACTTATATAAGTAACTTTAGTTTTATACTATTTTCATTATTACTATTAGTAGATTATAAAGTGATTCCCAATCTGTAGCAACCACCATGCATTGAGCAGCCCTCTTGTTGAGCCATGAAAATGAAGAAGATTCGGAGAGGCGTCATGACCACACAGTTTACAACCTAAATCAGATTTTATTTGGTCAAATTAAAACAGTCGATGAAGTATTCAAATATAAAATTCCAAAATTTTCAAAGGTTCATTATCTCAAATTTTTACAGCTTCACCGAAGAGATCATAAAGTTATTTTAATTCTAAAAGTTGAAATATAATTTTCATTTAATCAAATATTTTTATGGCAAGCAAAAATTAATTTTTGAAAACTTCAAAATTTTCAATTTTCTTCCTTTAAAGTCTTCTCCGATGTTAATCCAAGCACAACCGCATTAGCTTGTCAAGACTTCAAGATAAGTAACACGATCTTGCAGCCCCTACTGATTTCTTTCTTCACCTATTCCTTTCTTTTCTGATTTTCTTCTCTTTCTTCTGCTCGTTGTTCCAACCTACCTCTCCAGAGTCTGAATCTTATATATTCTGCATAACAAGAATATCTGACCATCCTCTTTAAAGAAAAAGGTAAATGATTTGGTTTCTCCTCCTCTAACCTCGTAACACGTTAAGCACGCATGTAACACCCGTGTAACACTGTGGTAAAAGGGGTGTTAATAAACACTAAGCTTCACCTCTTTTATATATATATCATATATATATATATATATATTATATATATATATATACTATGTATATATATATATATATATCTTCTGCTGCTGTATATATACCATATAATATATCTTTCTGTACATATATATATATCACCACCATATATAACTATATATATCACTAAAATCCATAAAAGCTCTAACCGGATCTTAAGTAGAGTTTGGAATGCGATCGATATATCTTTATAATTTGTGAAAACAAAAATATCGATAAATGAGGAATTACGAAGTAATTTAATTGTTAGCATCTTATTTTTACTGAAAATAAATAATACGACAAAAGAAGTATCAATTTAAAAATTTAGCTTCATTTACACATATATATATGTAGCAGACGGATAGAAACGTGTATATATATATATATATATATATATATATATATACATATATATATCTATATATATATATATATATATATGCTACATAACATATACCTATATATATATATACTTTATCTTCAAAATTTTTGATTGATTCACGGTATAATGGATAAAATTGTACCACTCAAGACTTCCAATATTTTTATATGAACTCCAACAATCTTTTACTATTATACTTCCAGGTTTAATTTTATCTTTAATGCAAGCAATACTTTCATCAGCATCGAGAATAGGATTCGTACATTCCTGAAAAAATAATATCGTAAAAAAATAGCAAATGTTGCCCTGTCTAACCTAAACTACCAAACAACCTAACTTAACCTAACCTAACCTAACCTAACCTAACCTAACCTAACCTAACCTAACCTAACTAACCTAACTTCTAACCTAACCTAACCCAACAACCTAAAAAATAACCTAACCTAACTAACCCAACACAACCTGGCAACTACAACTAACCTAACTGGCCTAACTGGCAGAGCCTGGCACAACCTAACCACAACCTGGCCTAACCTAACTAACCTAACTAGCCTAGCTTCTTCTTGGCCTAACATAATGTACAACAACAAACCTAACCTAACTTAACTGCCTAACTTAACCTTTAACAACCTATTTGACTTCTTCAACCTAAGATGTCAAAATAATCTAACGCCAACCTAACATAATCTAAAGTAACAATTCAAAAATAATCTAAGCTAAGCTAACAGGAAAAAAGTAGCCTAATCTCTCTCTCTCTCTCTGTATAATATAATATATATATATGTATATATATATATATAATAATAATAATAATAATAATATATATATATGTAATAATAATATATATATATACTATATATAATATATATATATATATATATATATATATATATGTATATGTAATATATATATATCAATATATCTATATAAAGGAGTCAAATTGATTACTTTAAAGACAAAGAAATTAAATAAAGGTTTTCAACTATGACACAGGATTTAAAATTATATTTTAAAGTTTTATGAATTTTTATGGGTATATTGATCATCATATTAATTCCGATTTTCCAATATATCGTATCACATTCAAACTTTAAGACCCGCTCAACCTACCTGACAAGGAGCTACTGAAATCTGCAGAAGTTTAAACCAATCCAGGAATAACTTCCTGGGTAACAGTGAGGGGTTACCTGGGACTTCCAGTAGATGGGCAATTTTTTTTTTTTTTTTTTGAAGATACTAATTGGCAACTCTGGTGAAGCTGTGGCAGGCCTGACTAGC
>JABUQX010023932.1:27500-30000 GCA_015478945.1 Trachelipus rathkii | reverse complement strand
ATATTTTTATTACTTTTTAGTGGCAAATGAATGCATGTCACATGAACATTTGTTTACGGGGGGGGGGTTGTTCTTCACGTCCGCCGCCCGTGAGTCTCGGAAAACTAAAACAAATATTACTTCAACATCATAAACCTATATAAGTCTATAAATTTAAAAAAAAAAAAAAGCATCTGGCTGTAAATAGGTTTTAAATATGAAATTTTATTACTTTTATAACTTTTATAACTTTTATAACTTTATAACTTTTTTCAGGCTCATTTTTCGAACTTTTTATTACCATTTTCTTTCTTTACATATCATTTTTAACATTTCACACAAGTTTCATGAAAATCGGCGACCGTCGCTATAATTGATAATTACGTCCATGGACAAATGTTATGAATATGAATTTTGAAGGTCTTTTATTTCATATATACCATCTTTAAAAGCAATGTTTTCGCACTTAAAATTAATAAATACATTATTTTCTAACGATCTAGTTAAAAATAAATAAAAGTTAAAAAAAAAATATATTAAAACTGAACCCAAGACTTTTACGAGTTGAGTGTATGAACGAATGAGCATTGCTGTTAAGATTGAAGTCAGAGAACCGAAGTAGGAAGATGCTGCTTCGAAAGATCAATCACTCGGATTCTTCTTATAAAGTAAAGAAGTCAAAGACAAAGACAAAGACAAAGATAAAGACGAGAACAAAGACGAGGACAAAGACGAGGACAAAGACAAAGACGAGGACAAAAACGAAGAAAAAACGAGGACAAAGACAAAGACAAAGACAAAGACAAAGACAAAGACAAAGACGAGGACAAAGACGAGGACAAATACAAGGACAAAGATAAAGACAAAGACAAGAGAGTTCAGAAGTCATTCTTGTTGTAATAGCGATAATATAAGGAAATTATTGCAGCAGTTGAAAAAAATTATAAATAGTTGAAAAGAGTCAGTGTCAACGGAAGAGTTGACAAATCTAAGAGCTGTGAAAGCTAGTTTTTTAATTAAGTACAGCTGCATGAGTCAACTATCCCATAAATGTGTGTTGTGGTGTGTGTTCCTTACAAAGATAAATGACACTACTATTCTATACTACTACTATTATTATACTATACTGAAGTGATGAGATTAACTTCTGAACACTTCTCAAAACATCCAACCTTCCAAAAGAAACACTAGAAAATGAAATAACAAGAATATTCAGGAATGACGAAGGTCTGAACTACTTCTTTTCGAAAAAGATGTTATTGATATGTGGAAATTTTTCAAGTATAGATAGATAGAGGAACTGGATTTTTGAAGGTTTGGAAACAACCAGTTGTTTGCTGTTATGTATCATGTTTTTCGAAATGAAAAGAGTAATGGAGAATAGAGTGTAGTAAAAAACGTAAATGTAAATAGGTTATGAAGTGACAGATAGTTAATTTAATGAAAGTTGAAAATAGTCACGGAATAGAAGAGAACCATCGATGAAAAACACCACTAATGGTAGATTTAAAGGATAAATGACGACAGTTTACAGGTAGACGTCGAAAGAGAAAAGTTTGTAAATTAATAGTTTGTATCTGACATTACCGAATGCTTTTCGTATATCAGCACAACAGCTAAGGATTCACCGAATTGCCAAAGGGCAGAGTACCCAGAGCCTGAGAGAAAGGAAGATTACCAGCATAGCGCTTTATATGGAAGACATACTGCCTGTCTAGGATAAAATATTCTCGAATCTTGTTAAAAGATTTGAAAACTTTTCATAGAAAAGAGATTAAAGAAATAAATTGGATGATAGTTAGATGGAGAGGGAGGGGCCCTCTCTGAGAGGGCCCCACCATTTTCTGTACAGATTTAGACCTTGCTTCCGTGAGGAAGGAAAGGTTGAACATCTTGATAGACGGATGGAACAACTTACTAAGGCTGAATGCAAGCTCGGAAACATAAGTTTTAGAGAATCATAGAAGTGACAACTTCAAGATCAAAAGTCATCTTAGTATTAAATTCGGCGATAGCAGAAATAATTCTAATGTTTGGCAAAAAATATGTGAAAGTAAATATAATAGGAATAAGACCGGAATCTCTAAATCTAAAAATAAAAGAAAATAAAAATGTCTGAGAGAAGAGTTAGGCTTTAGTAGAAGAAGGTAAGATAACTTTGGTACTGTCGGAATAAATAAAGGAAGGGAAATTGGAGGAAGTAAGTAATGCTAAAGTTGACATTTTGTGCAAAGTATCAGCAAAAAGTACAGAGTAGAGGAACCGGAAAGATAATTACATTCCCTACAAAAGAAAGGTTTTAGTATTATGAAAAATAAAATTTCTAAGATTCTTAAATGAAATATAGGTAGAAAGGAAGTCGGAAATATGATGCAGTAGGTTATTCCTTAAACCATCCTTCCTGAAACCATCCAACAACGAAAATAACCACAAATAATTCAAATGGGACGTACTACGTGTACAGTTCGATGGTATGAGTTCTATTTAGTTTTGGTATGTTGAAGAATTTAGTATAATCTTA
>JABUQX010023932.1:20000-22500 GCA_015478945.1 Trachelipus rathkii | reverse complement strand
ACGTTTATTAAGACGTGTATGTTTTAAAATCCTTTAATTTTAATTAAGTAAAAGGGTGGTGTGATTTTCTATTTATTTAATAATAATAATAATAATAATAATAATAATAATTATTATTTTTATTATTTTTATTATTATCATTATTATTATCATTATTATTATTAATAATAAAATAATTATTATTATTATTATTATTATTATCATTATATATATATATATATATATATATATATATATATATATATATATATATATATATATATATATATATATATATATATATATATATATATATATATATATATATATATATATATATATATATATATATATATATATATATATATATATTATAATAGATTTGAACCCTCTATTAGTCGATACACTCAATAAAGATACCCAAGTTGCAATATGGAGGAGGAGAGATAAACAATCCTAAATTTTCATTATATAATTAAAGTAGCAGTTTCTTAATAATAAAGTTAATAATTTTTCAATAATAAATTTAATTCCTATCTCATTTTTTTATTTACAACCCTAATCTAAATATATAAATCAATATTAAATAACTTTATAATCTATTCGTAGATAAGCATTAATAAATACTTAATTCGGCGAACCAAGGAGAAGGCAAACATATCACTGGCAATAATCAAGGAGGACACGTCAATTAGCAGTAAACAGAGGAGGCAACTATAATTCTAGTCATAAATTCGCAATGAAATACTTAACTCGGCGAACCAAGAAGAAGGCAAACATATCACTGTTAATAATCAAGGAAGACACATCAATCATTAGTAAATAGATGAGACAACTATAATTCTCATTAAATATCAATATTCGGAAAAAACACACGTATACTAGTAAAAAAAAGGTCACTTCAGTAATAACGTATTAAAATGTTTAGCTACCTTTAGTTAATTCTCGGCTATCACAAAGACAATGTTTAAACTCAAAAAGGAACAAAATACATACACTTAATTAAAAAGTTATGGTCACTTCAATTATTATAACAACGAGTAAATAACTCACGCTTAGTATCCTTTTTATTTCTCGTGATCACTAGTCATGAATAACCTATTTTCAAACCTTGACGGCAATCCCATTTGATAAATCCATCCTATTTTTCTTAATTCCAAGAGAATTTCATTTCCGCTTAAAAATAGCTTGACTCAAACTTCAGTGTGATAAGGCAACGATATTTTCTTCTATTATGCTTCGGAGCAAAACCAAATGAGCACCATCTTCGAACAATCACGATTAAGTATCAAGGTCCAAAATCTATTCCCTAAAATACATAAACATTAAAATCTTTCCTTTTACAAATTTTTCTAATTAAAAGAAATATAAATTTTAAACTTAAACTTACCGCTTATTCGCGGGATTTCTTATTTTCTTTCATTCTCCAAATTTCTTAACCTTTCCTTCCTTATTGTGATCTTAACTTCCTGAACTTTTCCTTCGTTAGGTTCCACGTCCTTCCGAGATGTTTACAGCAGCGAACTGACTTTTTCTAAAAACTTTTAAACCAACATACCTTCTTAATCTTGTAGCTGGTTCTCCCTTTGGCTACAATATATATATATATATATATATATATATATATATATATATATATATATATATATATATATATATATATATATATATATATATATATATATATATATATATATATATATATATATATATATATATATATATCCAATTTAATTTTTGCCTCTTACAAGGGGAAATTTTTTAAAATGGATGGAGAAATGGTAATCCTATAATATATCCACTACCTTCTTTCCATTTTTTTTTTAGTGTGTGTGTGTGTGTGTGTGAGGCTGGAGTAGGATCTATTTGCATTTTTAATTTCGGTCCCAAAAATTTTTTAGTAAAAAAATTTTATTCTCAAAAAAAAAAATTTTTTTTTCCTTTAATTTTTTCCTTTTTTTATTCAATAATTACGCGCTCGTGCTCATCACTATGTAAGCATTTTACCTGAATGAAAACCGTATACACTACACACATTTACATTGCTTCATACGTTTTAGAAGCGTGTGTGAGTAAAATTTTAAAGCTGAGCTCAGCAAAAGAGTGAGTTTCGATGAGAGATTTTCATTATATATTGATAAATTATTTTGGTAGATGGTAGACAATTGAATTTTAAGAGAGGTTCGTTATAGGCGGTTCGCATCAAGTACATTATAATGTCAGATGGTAGTACAATAAGTACATTATATTGTTAAATATATTATATTGTCAGATGGTAGTACATTAAGTACGTTATATTGTTAAGTAGATTATATTGTATAGGATGGTAGTACATTAAGTACATTATATTGTTAAGTACATTATATTGTCAGATGGTAGTACATTAAGCACATTATATTGTTAAGTACATTCTATTTTCAGATGGTAGACAGTTATATGGAAAGAGGTTCATTATATTAAATTCGTATATAGGTAGATTATAATGGTAGATGTAAACAGTTGTATTTAGAATTCATACAAT
>JABUQX010023932.1:2500-5000 GCA_015478945.1 Trachelipus rathkii | reverse complement strand
CAGCATACACATCGTTTCCGATGTATCACATTCTGTGATCCACTACCTCCAAAGCGCTCACTGAGCACAGAACTATTTTTCTCAGTGATGCACTTGAAAAGTTTTAGGAGTTGAAGACCCTCCAGTTACATTAATGAGAAATGGATCCATTCTCATACAAGCTGCTAACCGAAATCAAAGTTCTATTCCGTCATCCTTAACGTCTCTCGCAAATATTCCTCTTATTTCAACTCCTGATGAAATAAGAAACGCATCTAAAGGCACTATTTATGCTATGAACAGAAAGACGAATATTTAGCTTTCATTATGAGAAATCTCCAGCACAAGAGATTTTCCGTTACAAACATTTATAGATTTCCCCCTCGTCGGGACTCACCTGACAAACCAAACCCTCGTTTACTGCTGACCTTTAATTAGGAACCGACAGGGACCCCGGCCCCGGCCCCGGCCCCGGCCCCGGAACCGGCCAACCCCGGCCCCGGCCCTGACCCCGGCCAAAAATCAGGCAAAACCGGGGTTTCTACCGGGGTTAACTGTAAATTTACACTAAATAAGCGAGGGTTAAATCAAACAAAACAAAAAATATATATTTTAATTCCATTACTCTTTTGTTATAAATTGATGCAAAATATATAAACATACCTAAATATAATCAATTTTTTTTGGGTATTTACTATGATTTCAAATTAAAATTGGGCCCCGGCCCCGGAACCGGCCAACCCCGGCCATTTTTAGCGACCCCGGCCCCCTAAAGGCCCCGGCCCCTGGCCAAAAATCAGGCAAAACTGGGGTCGGTGTTAACTGTAAATTTACACTAACTAATAGAGGGTATTAAAACAAAATAAAAAATATATATTTATTCCATTACTCCTTTGTTATAAATTGATGCAAAATATATAAACATACTTAAATATAATCAAATTTTTTTTTGGTATTTACTATGATTTCAAATTAAAATCGAGGCCAAATGATAATTTTTTCGAGTTTTTAACATAAAAATATTCGAAATTTGATATATCAAACGAATTCGGAAAAGGAAATAAATATAATTGTTAAAATATTAATGTATTTATTTGTTTAAAGTAAATATCTTCAAGAAAATCAAATATTTTCCGAAATCCCTTTCAAAATTATTTATTTAATTGAATTAATATATATATATATATATATATATATATATATATATATATATATAAAAGAAGAATATAGTATATATATATATATATATATATATATATATATATATATATATATATATATATATATATATATATATATTTAATACAACTTATTCTTCTAGAAAATCAATTATTTTCTAAAAATTTCTTTCGAAAATATTTATTTAATTGAATTAATTAAATGTATTCCTTTTTTATAATTAAAATTATTAATTAATTGAAATTATATTTAATTTTCATCCTACGTTTTAAGACTTTCAGTGTTTTTGACTTACATTTCTAAATTTAGCTAACCCCGGCCCCGGCCCCGGCAAAATTCTCGCCCCGGTCGGTCCCTACCTTTAATACCTACAAAGGTGAAAATAGGTTCACAAGTCATAGTGTTCGTACGTTTATCCCTCGACCCAGACGTTGCTTCAAATGTCAATGGTTTGGTAATCCCCGAAAATACTGTAGGGGACCGGATGACATATGCCCAATCTGCGGAGAATTATTTCACGCTACCTGTGAAAATACCCATAACTGCAAAAACTGTGGAGGACCGCACAGTGCTTCTTTCTTCAAATGCCCGGCTTATGTGTCTGAATAGGAAGTTTTGGAGTTATGCACCATGCATAAATTGAGCAGGAAGGATGCTATACCCCAGCACAATGAAAAATATCAGACAAATCAAAGGCAATCTTACGCCACAATTACAGCTGCCCCCAAGCCTCAGCGTACTAATCCGCCAACAAAACCACGTCCTAACAGAACTCCTCTCCTAAATTCCAGTGAAACTCAGGCAGTTACTGAACCTGTCTGCCAGAATTGCCCACACTACCGACTCCTCAAATAGTACAAAAGCAGCCCTTGATCCAATCTCCCGTCCAAAAAGCCATCAACAACCCTATCCCGAGTACTAGCTCCCAACAATCCAGCAATGAAACTCAGCTGGTTCATCCAACACAAAACTCGGAAGCCATCTCCTGCTAAGACACACTGTCCCATATATAAAATATGTCCCATATATATACCCAATAGGCTGTCAAAACTTATGCAAGATGACTGTCTCTTTGTCCATTAATTCGCCTCCCACTATTACTCAAATTCCTGAAAAAGATGTTTCTAAACACAAAGAAAAGAATAATGGCCAAGTAAAAGATTATTCGTTAAAATACAGAACATCCGAATTTTTAAACAAAAACACATTAACCCCAGACGTAAAAAATGTAACTCAGAAATAAACATATATTACATCTCTAAGACCCCAAACTTGACATCTATGCTCGTTCTTGCAAGTACTAATTACACTGGTAAAGTCCGGAACACCTTTCATTCATTCT
>JABUQX010023931.1:92500-112500 GCA_015478945.1 Trachelipus rathkii | reverse complement strand
ACACACAACAAAATATAATTATACTTTTGATCTCCTTATCCTCATCCTCCTACTCTTCCTCTACATCAGTTCTCAAGTTCAGGAAGTTCTGATACTTCAAAGTTCCCCTCAGGTGTCAGACTGTTTTCACTTTAAATATGTGAAAAAGTGAAATACTTTCAATAACGATCAAATCCTTAAAAAAACTTTTCACAATTATTTCAGCAAACAAATCATGAAACAACGTTTTAGTAATAATGTCTTTGGCCATCGGAAGGACTTTCGATTTATCGAACGGTTTATTTGTGTTGTTTTTTTTTTCTTAATTTTTTTTTTATGTTTCTTTAATTTTTATATTTCAAGTATGGAGACAGCAGTGCGGAACATTTCGTAGCCTCCGCACCTCTTTTTGCGAAGGTAACCGCACTCCGCACACTATTTTACATTTCCGCACATTTCGGAGGTGCGAAAGGTGGACGAAACTTGACCATTTCTGATGAAAGAAAGCTGGGGCATTTGCCATAATTCTGGGAAGTAGTTAAAACGTACTACCTTATGCACAATTTTCCAGCTATCTTAATATATATATATATATATATATATATATATATATATATATGAGTATATATAAGAATATATATCTAGAGATATACGGTTATAGTGATACAACTATATATATATAATATGTATAATTTTCTAGCTATATATATATATATATATATATATATATATATCGGGTTAAAGTATTTTTTATCTTGTACAAATATATATATGACAAGTTGATCAGCAAAAACGTTTTTACGGTTATAATTTTTTGAGTGAATCGCAATCTGTTTTTCCACGTAGAAGACTTTAAATCCCCATCTGCCACAACAGTACTATAACATATAGTTTAGTAAAGCTGAGAAAAGTTAAACATTTTATAGTTTTCTTGTTGTTGTTGTTGTTGTTGTTGTTGTTGTTGTTGTTGTTGTTGTTGTTGTTGTTATTGTATTTGTTGTTTTTTTTGTTGGAAATTTCTCCATTTGATTAATTTTAATTATCAACATGATTATGAAATTTTAAAATTGTTATTATTTCAAGTCCAAGATATTCGTATGATTTAACAAGTTATTTTATGCATTCCATTATAATAATCGTTTTCACTTTAAGAAAAGAGTAAATACCATTATTTTGTTTTTAAATTAGTTCAGTTTTAACATTGAAATTACACCAGTCCACCATTTGAGATAGTTTCATTTCCATAAAGTACATTAACTGGATTAATTTGTCTGACTCTTTCAATAATACTATATCTTCAGCGTACATACTGTAATAGTACTATATATCTTAATATTAAATACAAATCATCAATACTCTCTAAAAATAATAGTTATCCTTTATTAACGCATAGATTAACAAGTACAATTTAAACGTAATTTTCATTTTTAAGCGCTGTCGTAATTTCACGCTTTATTTCAAGGCTAAAATAGAAATAACGCCAGTAAGGTATGCGTTAGTAGTAGGGGAGTTATTCCGGTAAACGAAAAACCCACCTCAAAAACCCAAAAACCCACCCAACGAAAAACCCACCTGACCTTTTTTTACCTGCCCTTGACCTTTTTTGACCTTTACCTTTTTGGGCTTGACCTTTTTTGGGCCCAAATTTTTTACCTGACCTTGACCTTTTGGCCTTTACCTTTGGAACCCTAATTTTTTCGACCAACCCTTGGTCTTCCATGGGTCATTTTTGGCCCACTGGTATTTTTGAGAACCCTAATTTTGAGAACCCTAGAGAACCCTAATTTTTTGAGAACCCTAATTTTTTGAGAACCCTAATTTTTTGAGAACCCTAATTTTTAGAGAACCCTAATTTTTTGAGAACCCTAATTTTTTGAGAACCCTAATTTTTTGAGAACCCTAATTTTTCGACCAACCCTTTGGTCTTCCATGGGTCATTTTTGGCCCACGGTATTTTTTGGCACCCCTAATTTTTTGGCAACCCCAATTTTTTCGGCAACCCTGATTTTTGGCAACCCTTCGAAGAAGGGTTGCGCCAAACGGTTGCGTAAGCAACCGTTGTACGTATTGCCCCCTATTTTACGCCCCCCCTAATTTTTTCGACCATGGGTCAATTTTTGCCCACGGTAATTTTTGATCTTCATTTAGGGGCTTAGCCCTTTTTTGATGTCTTAACCTTGTTTGACCATGATATTTAGGCCTTGACCTTGCCATATACCATGGGTCATTTTTGGCCCACGCCAATTTTCTGGCCACTCGTGCCCCACCCGTCACATATTTCGTTCCTAACTTGAACGTATGTATGGAACTATCCTAACTTGAACACCTACACACACACACACACACACACACACACACACACACACACACACACACACACTTACACTTATACACACATTCACTATGACACTTACATTTACCCATAGACACTTACATTTACACTTATTCACACGTACAAACACACGACCAACCCTTTGGTCTTCCATGGGGCCAATTTTCTCCACCCTAATTTTTTGCCCCTACAACTTTGATGGCTCAACTTTTTTGGCTCAACTTTGATGACGTCATCTTTGTTGGCATCTATATTGATGATTCAACTTTGATGACTCAGATTTATTGATGGTTCAACTTTGATGGTTCCCAACCACCGTAAGAAGTATCTAGTGATGTTCTATTAGTGTTCTATGAGTATTAGATGAGTGCCAGGTGAGTGCCAGGTGAGTGCCAAGTGAGTGCCAATGAGTGCCAATGAGTGCCAAGTGAGTGCCAATGAGTGCCAAGTGAGTGCCACATAGTGCCAAGTGAGTGCCACATAGTGCCAACTGAGTGCCACTTTTTTCAAGCCTTTTCTAGCCTCCCCTGAGCCCAGAATGCCCCTAATATGGGTGTCTACCCCTAGGTAATAAGGTATGAGGATTCGAATGGTGTATATTACAATCTGCTAGAATGCTTCCTACTACGAGTTAGTATTTTTATAACACTTATAGCATGACAGAATATATATCTAAAGAGTTACACAGTTGAGATAGTGATCGCAAACGTTTCCGAGTCCGAGTCCGCGTCCGCAGGTCAGCCCATCCGCGAAACCGCCGCCGCGTGCGCCCGCAGGCGCAAAATTACCGCGTATCCGCCGCCGCGTGCGCCCGCAGGCGCAATATTTCCGCGTAACCGCCGCCGCGTGCGTCCGCAGACGCAAAATTCCCGCGTGAACGAAAAATATGATATCAATGTAAACTATTCAAAGAATTTCGTTTCAAATATACTATGAGTCATTCATTTTTACTACAATTGTACGAAATTTTATTAAAAACATATACTTTACATACCTTAAAGCAGTAAAACAATAGAGGTGTTATTACCTAACACCTAGGGATTAGTAGCATGCTTTTGTTTTACCGTTTTACTGCTTTAACTCTTTGCTTTACTGTTTTTAACTCATATATTTACTGTTTTAACTTTCTGCTTTACTGTTTAACTTTCTGCTTTTACTGCTTTAACTTTCTGCTTTTACTGCTTTAACTTCTTGTTTTTACTGTTTTTAACTTTCTGGGCTTTACCGTTTTCTTAACTTTCGTTTTACCGTTTTTAACTTTCTGCTTTACTGTTTTTAACTCTCACATACATTACATACCTTAAAGCAGTAAACAGTAAAACAATAGAGGTGTTACCTAACACCTATGGGGATTAGTACGCTTTTTGTTTTACTGCTTACTGCTTTAACTTTCTGCTTTACTGCTTTTAACTTTCTGCTTTACTGTTTTAACTCATATATTTATTAACATTATGTTTTCTTTTTATATTTTCATTTGCAAAAACAATTTTTATTTTTTATAGCAATTTTTAATATTTTTAATTTTAATACTTTTTATTTTTAATTTGTAAATGTAAGAATAAAAACACACATAGTTTCTGTTATATAAACATTTTTTTTAATAAAATTGCACGAAATTTTATTAAAAACATATACTTTACAACCCTTAAAACAGTAAAACAGTAAATCAATAGAGGTGTTGCTTAGCAACAAAGGGTTAGTAAGGTTTTGATTTACTGCTTTACTGCTTTAATTAAACTCATTATTCATTATCTACTTGACGAGTATGGATGTGGAGAAATTTACGTTCCGAAGTCCGGCTACATGTCTTGTAGCTGGGCCGACAGGATGTGGTAAAACCTTTCTATTATTAAATATTTTAAAGGAAATGGAGATATTTGAACAAACCCCTGTAAAAATAATATGGTGTTATAATTTTTTTAAGAAAAAAAATTAAAGAATATAAAGATGTGATTCAATTTCATGAAGGCATATACGATATTAGATCGCTGGACAATATACAAGGCCACAAAATTATTGTATTAGATGATTTAATGCACAAATTGAATTTGAAAATAGCAGAAGCGTTCACAGTTTATTCTCACCATCTAAATATCTCTGTGTTTTTCATAACGCAGAATATTTTTCATCAAAGCAGGCATATGCGAAGTGTTTCTTTAAACACGCAGTATTTACTGTTGTTTGGACAGAGAAGAGACATGAGTCAAGTTAATGTATTGGCAACTCAAATGTTTCCTCTTCAAAGGAAAGAGTTCTTAAAAGTATATAAAGAGGTTACTTCATTCCCCCACGGTTATTTGATGTGTGAACTTCATCCCAAAAACACGCACAGAGTGCTGCTCCGTACCAACATTCTGCCCTATGAGATAGAAACTGTATACATACCTGAATAATGAGTGCTCTAGTTGCAAAGTATTTACCTCTTATAAAAAAATTTAAAAAGTTGAAACCATCTGAAAAACGTAAACTAATTAGGGAGGATGAGAAATTCATCCAGTGTGTATGTGAAGTCTGTTTAAATCTTATAAAAGGAAATGTTCCTTTAAACAGGCCTCAGAAGGTGCTACGTCGTTATAGAAACATCATTAAAAACTCTCCCTCAACATTAAAAATTTGAAAAATAAAAAGAAGTTACTACAGAGAGGGGGAGGAGTATTCCTGCCATTACTCTTCTCCGTTATAGCTCCCCTGATAACTAAGTGGTTGTCCCCATAATGAAGAAGGTTGCTGTACTTCCATATAATGAGTATGAGAAAATGAAGTATAATAATACAGCATCTGTACAGAATTCAGTTCCTCAGATTCATCATTCACAACCTCAATATGGACAGTTATTGCCGCACACTGCGCAAAATCCACAATCACAGTTTCATCATTCACAACCCCCATACACGCAGATATTACAGCCCAATGCATTGACATTACAACCTCTTTCACAGCAGCAGCAACAGTTGCACCAACAGAATCCTTATATTGTGAACGACTCATTATCTTTCCAGCAGCCTCTACCTCCTAGCTTATATGATCCTAAAGTTGAACAGATAACCAAATATGAGAAAGAAGTGTACAGGATATTAAATTCAGACATTAACATCCATGAGAAACGCATCTTATACCAGGATGCCATACAAAAATTGATAGATCTTAAAGACTTGCACCTACATCCATCCCTACGTATCCCGGTAACCGATGATGTAGATACACCTAATGAAGTAAAACTTGAAGTGAAAAATGAAGATAAATTTAAAAATATCCTAGAGGAGAGCTTACCCAATAGAGTGCGTAAATCAGGAATAGCTTTATATAATATTTTAAAAGACCAATTAACTTGAAGCAGGACAGATCGTAATTGATGATGAAATAGTTAAAGGCTCAAATATTGTGGATTTGATAGCTGATCTCTCACGTAACTGGAAGAAAGGACCTGTAAAAGGATGGAATGATATCAAACAAGAACTTCAGACTATTAATTTCCCCAGAACTTTAATCTTAAATACAAGCCGATTAGCAGACTTAGATAATATCCCCATGACACCTAGGCCTGATTCAAGTCCATCAGGCACTTCTTACGCATCAGATAAATTTAAACGTGTTACCAGAGGCCGACTAAGAAAAACACCTTATAATAGGTCTAGTTGGATTAAATCGTAATTATGTATTATCATATATATTTAGTTGTAATGTTTGTGTATAAATAAATGTTATTTTAAATCTTTTTCTCTTTCTTTTTCCCTTGTGCCCTAATATCACATATATATATATATATATATATATATATATATATATATATATATATATATATATCTTATATATATATATATATATATATATATATATATATATATATATATATATATATATATATATATATATATATATATAACGTTTAACACGTGTGTCAGTATACAACATAGAGGCGAAGGAGGTAGTTGATAAGTATTACTTCAATCTGAGGGAGCCAAATAGTTTTGGGGGTTTCAATAGGTTTGCTTTAAGGTATCCTAATATTGAGAAAAAAAGAGTTAAAAGCATATTTGGAGGGTGAAGAGGCATTTACTCTACATAAACCTGTAAGAAAAAAATTTCCTACACGGAAAACCATATCTCCGCAGCTCGATAGCATATGGCAGTTAGATTTATCGGAAATGATTAAATACAGCTCTTATAATGAAGGTTTTCAATATATACTTTTTACAATTGACGTATACTCTAGATACTTGTGGTTGAAACCAATAAAAGATAAAAGATCAGCTACAGTGGCCGATGCTGTACTTGAAATTATAGAGGACGAGCGGAGAACACCTAAATCATTTTGGACAGATTCAGGAATGGAATTCAAGGGGCGAGAGTTTCAGGAGGTGCTCTGGGAGTATGGTATAAGCTATTACAATACATTTTCCGTAAACAAAGCGGCAATAGTTGAAAGAGTCCAACGTACTATTAAAGAACGCATGCATAGATATTTTACTAAAATGAATACTTTTAAATATATTGATATACTTGATGATCTGGCTTATTCTTATAACAGGTCTTACCATAGAACTATAAAGTCAACTCCTTTAGAGATGTCAAAAACTAGAGGACGTATGGCACATATGGGAGAAAAAGAAAACAAAATAAAAGATAATTCAGGAATAAAGGTAAACGATTATGTAAGAGTTTCTCGAACAGAAGAAAGGTTTAGAAAAGGATATGAATCCGGATGGAAAGTTTTTAAAGTCCACAACATCCAACCATTCAGTCGTGATAGTTTAAAGTTATATTATCTGGAAGATTTAAATGGTGAAAAAATAAAAGGTGGATTTTATAAACAGGAAATACAAAAAGTAAGGTTCAATCCTGTAACTCATGAATATAAAATTGAAAAAAATATTAGCTACGAGAGGTAAAGGAAAAAATAAGCAGTTACTTGTGAAATGGCGGGGATATCCTGCCAAGTTTAATACTTATATAAATGCAAGTGAAGTTAAGAATCATTAATCAGTTGTCATTATAATCATGGAGAGTGTAGATCACTTTTATATAACTCTCCCGTCTTCAGCCTCCCTGGATTTACATCCTGATAATAAACTCTCGGATTTTACAACTGTGCTAATGAATCCTATACAACTTGAAAGAGAGGCATACGAAGTAGGATTATGTGAAATGATATTAAATACGGACATAGAAAATTTGCCTCACAATCTATTCTGGATGGGGGTGTACAGAAGTGTAGAATGTGTTGAAACTATATTACAAGTGGAAGGTACTCGTTTTCTGAAAAGAACTACAATTGCCAAAAAGATGAATACGACAACATTTGCTACAAAAGAATACTTCATTGAAGAATTTGTTCTGCGACGGTCTTATTTTAAATCGGTGCCTGCTATTTTTAGTCATTTAAACGTTCTCTTTGATATGAGTATTATGTGTAAGGACTTGGTATACAAAACTGAAATGCGTACCTATGAAGATAAAGTAATAATATCTTTAAGTTCAAAAGTAAATGTAAACCTACGAGACCGGGACATGTTTTTTCTCGAACGATCACCATGGCAACGTAAACATATTCGTAGACGTGATGCTGAGTTGGATATACTTCATGATATCCCTACTATGTTGAAGAGGGTTATACTATCTGTGGAGAATAACCGCATGACTCGTCATGAACAAAAAGATGAAGCAGATCGAGTACTGCATTATACATGTACCCCATCCGAGATGCTCAACCACCCAGGTATGGCTTATGTATATACAAATATAATTGAACATCAATATGTAGGTAATACTAAAGCTCCTTTATTAAGAGTAGTATATTTTTCCAAAGAGAGTAAAGTTATAACATTTCCTAATGTTCATTATCTACCTCTGAATAGATCAAATTTTGACTCTGTACGCGTGCATATAAAAGATGTAGAAGGAAATCCTTTTCCCTTTACACACGGTGCATTGTTATGCAAAGTTCATATTAGAAAGAAACAGATGCAGTAATTACAGCATAATGGAATATATAAGAGGTGTAGTCAGATATATTTTTCATTCATTAACATACTCTCACAGTGTAAAGATAGTATAAGAAAGATACTCCTGTAATAATGGACGAAGAAAGGGTATTCAGGGGAACAAAAATGCAGAGGGGGTATGGCCTTGGTGGATTTTTTGCTAAGCTATGGAGAAGTGCAAGGCCTTTACTCAGGAAAGGCGGGGAATATATAGGTAAAAAAGCTATAAGAACAGGTTTGCATACTATTCAAGATATTGCTGCAGGAAATAATCCTCGTACAGCATTAAAAAGACGTATAGCCGATGTTTCAGATGAGATGTTGGATGATGTTAAGCGAAAAATAAGACGTAAAATGTCAGGCGAGGGACCAAGAAGATTGTCATAAAGAAAAAGACTAAGCGGAAAAAACCTCTAAGGAAAAAATGTATTGATGTATTTGCTATTTAATTACTAACTAATAACTTTTATACGAGCTGTGTATATAAGTAAGGTTTTTCATGAAAATGTTCATTATACGGCCAGAGCTCGCACATGCAAGATGCATTTCCTTCATCCTTCTAGTCCTGATTGCTGTAAGAGTGAATTGGATCTCTTCTCAATGAACCCTACACAGATTAGCGTTAGCGAGTCCAACTTTATCAGTATTAATCCTTTACATTCAATTACCAATACAGATGTTCCTCTAGAGTTCAATATTCCAGGCACTTCTGATCAATACCTAGACCCCTCTAATGTGTTTTTATATGTAAAAACGAAATTGACAAAACCTGATGGTACAGATCTTCCCTCGGGTGATGACCATATAGTATATACAGAATCAAATTTCCTGTATACATGTTTCACCCAGGTTGAAGTCTATCTTAACGGAACTTCACTATGTGCAGCGGCTAATTATCCTTATAGAAGCTATATAGAACATTTGTTAAATTATTCAGACGATGCTAAACAATCTCATCTCAAATCATGTGGTTTTTATAGCTTCAAAGATGAAGCTGCACATATAGATAAAGCCGCTAAAGTCATAAATAATACTTATGAATTTTACGGTCGATTAAATGGCGATATCTTCTCAAGAAAGACTCATTCTACCATCTGTAGATACTAGATTCATTTGATCACGTTCAAATTCCAAATTTACTCTTATCATAAAAAGTAAACCTGCTGTTACAGCTGTATGTCCAGAACCTGTTTTCAAACTGTTGGAGGCTTATCTCTATGTCAGAAAAGTGAAATTATCACCACAGCGACATTTGGAAATTGAAAATTCACTTTTGAATACTACAGCAAAGTACCCTATTAAGAGAGTTGAAACCAAGGTATTTAATTTCACTCAAGGATTATCGAGTATCAATATCCCTAACATTGTGAACGGAAATTTACCACAGAAAGTAATAATAGGGATTGTGGAGCATGAAGCCTACTCCGGGAATTATAAAAAGTCGCCCTATAAATTCACACCTTTCGGACTTAGGGGTATCAGTTTACATGTGAATGGACTGCCTCACGGACGTGATTATGAAATGTTATACAACGGAGACCTATCTCTCTGTACTCGACCTTTTTACGACTTAATAGCCAATACTGTATCATGTAATGATAGCGGGACAGGTTTAAATCTTGAAGAATACGCAAAGAATAGTAATTTATATGCCTATGATCTTACTGCAGACCTTTCAGCTTGTAACGCCTATCATTTAAACATTTTGAGAAAGGGCACCCTAGGACTAAATCTCTCTTTTGGATCGATTCTACAATCACCCATCACTGTAGTGATCTATCTTGAGCATCCTCAACTCATTGAAATTGACAGAGTACGCAACGTACTTTTGAATTATTAAAGATGAATGAAGCGGAAATAAAATCGGTGTTTAAAAATGAACATCGCTTTTTAGGTGTGTTTGCTATTAACGAAATAAACTCTGTAAAGTTGGAGAAGGATACCTGCCTCATATTCAATACATTGCCTCGTCACATCACCTCAACAGGACATTGGATTTCCGTTTATAGAGCAAAAACGATACTGTTCACATAATTGATTCTTTGAACTTAAAATTTATATTGAATAATCATTATATTACCTTATTTTTAAAATATAATAATGTAAGCTGTGTAAAAACTATGTCTTACCCTGTTCAGCCCTTATATTCCAATTTATGTGGAGTCTATTGTATTTATTTCATTATATGTTTTTTAAATAATGTATGTTTTAATAAACTTGTAAATATATTTGATGCTAAAAATTTGTATGTCAATGATTTTATAGTTTCTGATTATGTAATAAATGCTTTAAAATGAAAAACGCGATTTTACTTCCCTTAAAACTCGTATATATAAAAAGGTTATTTTAATAAAATTTCGTACAATTTTATTAAAATAAAATGTTTATATAACAGAAACTCTGTGTTTTTATTCTTACATTACAAATTAAAAATAAAAAAGTATTAAAACAAAAATAAAAATAGAAATAGTAAAGCAGAAAGTTAAAGCAGTAAAGCAGAAAGTTAAAGCAGTAAAGCAGAAAGTTAAAGCAGTAAAGCAAAGAGTTAAAGCAGTAAAGCAGAAAGTTAAAGCAGTAAAGCAGAAAGTTAAAGCAGTAAAACATGAGTTAAAGCAGTAAAGCAAAGAGTTAAAGCAGTAAAGCAGTAAAACAAAGGCATACTAATCCCCTAGGTGTTAGGTAATAACACCTCTATTGTTTTACTGCTTTACTGCTTTAAGGTATGTAAAGTATATTCTTTGAAATGTTTAAGTATGAAATAAAAATGAATGACTTATAGTATATATGAAACGAAATTCGCTGAATAGTTTACATTGATATCATATTTTTCGTTCACGCGGGAATTTTGCGTCTGCGGACGCACGCGGCGGCGGTTACGCGGAAATATTGCGCCTGCGGGCGCACGCGGCGGCGGATACGCGGTAATTTTGCGCCTGCGGGCGCACGCGGCGGCGGTTTCGCGGATGGGTTGACCTGCGGACGCGGACTCGGAAACGTTTGTGATCACTGTCTCAACTGTGTAACTCTTTAGATATATATTCTGTCATGCTATAAGTGTTATAAAAATACTAACTCGTAGTAGGAAGCATTCTAGCAGATTGTAATATACACCATTCGATTCCTCATACCTTATATTAACCTAGGGGTAGACACCCATATTAGGGGCATTCTGGCTCAGGGGAGGCTAGAAAAGGCTTGAAAAAAGTGGCACTCAGTTGGCACTATGTGGCACTCACTTGGCACTATGTGGCACTCACTTGGCACTCATTGGCACTCACTTGGCACTCATTGGCACTCATTGGCACTCACTTGGCACTCACCTGGCACTCATCTAATACTCATAGAACACTAATAGAACATCACTAGGTACTCTGCTTAGGGGTTGGGAACCATCAAAGTTGAGGCATCAATTGGGGCATCAATAATGCTGAGGCATCAAAATTGTACCCTGGATACAAAAGGGTTGGTCGAAAAATTAGGTCTGCCGAAAAATTAGGGATGGCCAAAAATTAGGTGGGCCAAAATTGACCCATGGAAGACCAAAGGGTTGGTAGTGTGTTTGTACGTGTGTATAAGTGTAAAAAATGTAAGTGTTAGAGTGAATGTGTGTATGTGTCATAGTGAATGTGTGTATAAGTGTAAGTGTGTGTGTGTGTGTGTGTGTGTGTGTGTGTGTGTGTGTGTGTGTGTGTGTGTAGGTGTTCAAGTTAGGATAGTTCCATACATACGTTCAAGTTAGGAACGAAATATGTGACGGGTGGGGCACGAGTGGCCAGAAAATTGGCGTGGGCCAAAAATGACCCATGGCGGGCTATGGCAAGGTCAAGGCCTAAATATCATGGAAAAACAAGGTTAAGACATCAAAAAGGGCTAAGCCCCCTAAATGAAGATCAAAAATTACCGTGGGCAAAATTGACCCATGGTCGAAAAATTAGGGGGGCAAAATAGGGGGGTCATACGTACGCCGGATGCTCAGCATCCGGCTGGTAACCCTTCTTCGAAGGCTGCCAGCAACCTAGTCATTGAAAAATTGGGGTTGCCAAAAATTAGTGCCAGTAAATACTGTGGGCCAAAATGACCCATGGAAGACCAAAGGGTTGGTCGAAAAATTAGGGTTCTCAAAAAATTAGGGTTCTCAAAAAATTAGGGTTCTCAAAAAATTAGGGTTCTCAAAAATTGGCTAAAATTGATCCATGGAAGACCAAAGGGTTGGTCGAAAAAAGGTAAAGTCCCAAAAAGGTAAAGGCCCAAGGTCAGGTAAAAATTTGGGCCCAAAAAGGTCAAGCCCAAAAGGTAAAGGTCAAAAAAGGTCAAGGGCAGGTAAAAAAAGGTCAGGTGGGTTTTTCGTTGGGTGGGTTTTTGGGTTTTTGGGGTGGGTTTTTCGTTTACCGGAATAGCTCCCCTACTACTTGCGTTAAACTTAAAGTAAGATTTAAATGTTATGTGACACTATAATAACACATTGGAAATTATCTACAAAATAAATGTGTAAACCTTTTAGTGTCTAAAACAGAAACAAAAGGGGACAAAGACAACTACCTTGTGGAGTTCCTACGGTTATCTTTGTTTTTGATACAAAGTTATTCACTTCAATATAATATTGTATTCAGTTGCTCAAGTAGTTAATTGGTAAATAGTACATGTGAAAGATCTCGCGCTCTCACTCTCGCTCTCACTCTCACCCTCACTCTTACTTCGTATATCCACAGTTTTCCACTGCGTGAAATACCTTAAAGAAAACCCAGAAAATCACCTGCAGCGTAACTTTTATTGCGAAAGGATTTAGGTGTTACTGCAATAATTAGGTTTAAAAAATCATCAGTGACATATCAGCCCCACCCCACCCTCCTCTTAAAACGTACTAATTGTCGATGTAACTTTATTATCACTTAAAAAAGTGATAATTTCGAATGCAATAATTTTTCAAATACTTTTGAATTAATAAGTTGAATCGAAATTGGTATGTAATTATTTGATAAAGCTCAGAAAAAAACATTTATAAGTAATAACTATCTATTTAAGTTCCTAAAATAACATGTTTTTATTATTGCATATTATTAATTTAGACTTCACACAAGGGGACCAAATTTTTACAGACGAAAAAGTTTTTACCTTCATCGGAAAAAAATTTATTTATTTGATAATAATATAGGACAACTTACGAATTTCCCCATTTCAGGATTTGGGTTATGATGACCTTGTGTCACTAAAATATCATTATTATTATTATTTTCCTCCCAAAAATATATATATTTCGTCAACAGCTTAAAAAGCATAAAGCCTCTTAAAAACCTTTTCCTTATTATCAATTAAATTAAATAATGTTTATACGGGAATGTGGTCCGCAGCTTAAAATTAAAATTCAAATGTTTGAGTAATTATATATTTGAATGCTATCACGTAAGTGATGCTACTTCTAACATTATAAAATGTTGGAAAATTCACAATATTTTCCATGCCAAAAAAATTCACCAATAAGTTAATTTCGAAAGAATTATTTATAAGGCTTGTTATATTTACATTCAAATCTCCTATTATTGTGTGTATATATATATATATATATATATATATATATATATATATATATATATATATATATATATATATATATATATATATATATATATATATATATATATATATATATAATTTATAAATCTCTATTTCTTTATAGTATATATATATATATATATATATATATATATATATATATATATTGAAAGAGAGTTAATAATGCAACATAAAAATGTTGCAATTTACAGATGAAAAGATAAATAACGAATAATGATAATAAAAAAGAAAAAAAAAGAAACGAAGAAAAAAAGAACAACAGTACTGCAGAACACAGACTAGCTAAGACTTTACAGTTCACTTAAGGCTTGTCTGTTAAGTGTTTTTGTTTATTTATTGTGTTGGATGTGTCCACTGTTTTAAAACAAATCTGTTATGTATTTTTGAAATAAGTATTTTATTTTACCTATTTCAATGTAACATACGAGTTTGCTCACTCAGAACAGATCTGTTTCTAATCATCAAACATCATAGTGCTACAAATGTGTGAAATTTTGTTTTTAGATTATTTTTCCTATTCAGTGTGATCGAATAGATCACCGTCTTAGAACAGATATGTTCTATGCGGTGAATATCAAAGCTATTTATTACAGTTATTTATTACAGTTATTTATTACAGCTATTTGTAACAGATATGTTCTATGCGATGAACATCAAAGCTATTTATTGCAGTTATTTATTAAAGTTCTTTTTTATATTTTTAACAGATATGTTCTACTCGGTGAACATCAAAGCTATTTATTACAGGTTAAGCCGATAGTGCGATCGATGAGATCACCTTTTTAGAACGGATACTTTGCAAGCCATGAACATCAAAGCTATTACAAGCCGGAATTCTTTTTATGATGTATTTTTAACATTTACTAAATGATTTCAATTGTTCTAGTTTGATTTTACCATATTCAGGTTACTACTAATTCTAGTATTTGAATAAAGTAAAATCGAGTTGAATTAAAGTTCACAGACCAATTTCCTTAAAGTGTTTATCTAACTTTTTCTTGAATGAATCGATGTTGCCGCTGTTCACTATTTCATAAGAAAGACTATTCCACTTCTCAATTACATCGTAAGTGAAGAAATTCTTTGCTATATTTGTTTGAAATCGTTTATGACAAAGTTTATGCCCATTACTTCGTGTTACATCATTAAAATCATATCTAAAGAATTGCCTGTAATCGATATTGTCAAATTTATTTAGTATTTTGAAAACTTCTATTAATTTTCCTCTCAATCTTCTTGTCTCTAAAGAATGTATATCTAATTCGCGTAGTCGTTGCTCGTATGACTTACCTCTCAATTCTGGTATTAATTTGGTTGCCCTTTGAATTCTTTCAATTTTTTTCTATGTCCTTTTTGAGGTATGGACTCCAAAACTGTACTGCGTATTCCAGATGAGGTCTAACTAATGTTTTATAGAGACGAAGTATTTATTTAGATTTTTACGTTCGATGTTTCTGGCAATAAAGCCCAGAGCTTTATTAGCTTTCTTAAAAGCTTTAGCATATTGTTTCGCAAACGTTAAATCCCTATTAATTAATACTCCTAGATCCTTTCCCTCACTAACAACTTTGATAACTGAGTCATCTATTATGTATATTTATTGTTCCTACTCCAAAATGTATAACCTTACATTTATCGGTATTAAATTTTATTTGCCATGTTTTTAACCAATTTACAATCTTATTCAAATATTCAAATTGCGCTGGAGTGATTGACAATCATTCACATGATTTATGCGATTTCCAAGTTTCGTATCATCCGCAAATTTCGAAATATTGCCTAAAATATTATCATCTATGTCATTTACATATATAATGAACAGTATTGGACCCAGAACAGGTCTTTGGGGTACACCACTAATAACATTCGCCCCATCTGAGCCTTCACCATTGATAACAGCTCGTTGTCCTAGATCCGATGGCCAATTTTTAATCCAGTTCATAAGTTTTCATCAAATACCATGAGATATAAGCTTTTTCAATAATCTTTGATGAGGGACGGTATCAAACGCTTTTTGAAGTCTAAGTAAATGACATCAAAAGATTTATAGCTACCTACATCGTTAATAACCACATTAAAAAATTATAGTAAGTTTGTCTTTTTCGAAGAAGAAGAAGAAGAAGAAGAAGAAGAAGAAGAAGAAGAAGAAGAAGAAGAAGAAGAAGAAGAAGAAGAAGAAGAAGAAGAAGAAGAAGAAGAAGAAGAAGAAGAAGAAGAAGAAGAAGAAGAAGAAGAAGAAGAAGAAGAAGAAGAAGAAGAAGAAAAAAACTAATTTATCAACATTCAGAATCAACTTTAAAAGCTTAATCTTTTCTTCCATTATCCGAAGTGTTCGATGACAAATGTTCCAGTCCACACATAATAGATGAATAGTCACAAAACGGAGTACTAAAGAAATCAGAATACCAAAGTTGACTACATTAGACATATGCAAATTGAGAGGTAATAAATGCTATTATATATGTTCCTTATGACCCATATTGCAAGAAGAAAATATTAAAGCGAAATTACCATTCGCAAAATTAATTTATATTGTGAAAGAAATAAAAATCGATGATTAATTTTATTTAACATCAATATTAGATATTTATATTTACTGTTTACTTATACATTTTGTTTCTATTTAGTAATTTTATAATTGATAAAACACCTTTTAGATAATAGCCTATATACATTAATGTCTGCAAAATTGGAATTTACTTGGTTAATGAAAATTAGCTGGGCTTTCAAATTGGGCATTGACCTTTTAACGGTCAAAAGAAAATCACTCAAAAAATTACCTTAAATAAAGATTGGGTATCTCATTAAATTGCATAATTACAAAGAAAACTTGAACAAAATTAATTGAATAATAAAAAAATTAGAATACATTTACAGAAATACTATATAAACATAATCCCAACAAAAAACAATTTTTAATCCATACATATTTTAAAAATTTCACGCATCTTAGCAATTGAATATAAATTTTCAATTTAGATTCGGTTCGGGTTTAACGACCTTCAATTAAGTTGAAATTTCACGCTACAGTAAGGGTGAACATACAGAGAAAAATTAGGGATTATGGGGTGGATAAAAAAAATATAATTTTTGGGTAACTTAAAGGACACCATTATTTATATTTATATATATATATATATATATATATATATATATATATATATATATATATATATATATATATATATATATATATATATATATATATATATATATATATATATATATATAAGATATAAAAAAAAAAAAAATATATATATATATATATATATATATATATATATATATATATATATATGTTATATATATATATATTCCTTTATACATATATAGCATATATAGATATATATATATATAAGAGTTAGTATATATGCTATTTTGATATATATATATATATATATATATATATATATATATATATAAGGTTGTTAGTTGAGCAGTATGTTCTATATATATATATATATATATATATATATATATATAGTATATAGTTATTATATATATATATATATATATATATATATACCTTATATATATATATATATATATATATATATATAAGAGGTAGAAAAGTAAGAAATACTAAAGCACTTTTCTAAAGGTTGGCGATGAATGCTAAATGAAGATGTGATAGCGGGAAAGGACTGCTTTATTTTTGAAATAAAATGTATAATAAAATTTCGTAAAAGAAAATTGGAGGGAACAGCGATATAAAAGCCCAGAAAGAAAAATTATATATATATACCTTTATATTTGTGTATATATTTATTTATATATGACATGCATCTCTGTTTACCAAAGTCCATTCCTTTGGGTTTCATCCTTCTCTTTGCTTATTTATCAATAGGTTTCTATTAAATGGTTCAACTCCTTCCTTTCCTTTCAATAGTTGTGTTTCTCGGGGTTTCTGTTTCATCTCCTACTCTTTTCCTACTTTTCATTAATGATCTTCTCAGCTGTTCGTCTAACTCTATCCATTTTTATGCCGATCATTCGACCCACCATTCTTCTACTCATTTCAAATATGTTCTTTCTTTTTTTTTATATTTCTGATTCTATTCTTGCTGATCATGATAGAATTTCCCGGCGGCATCGTCTCAACTATATGAAATTCAACTTTTTTTAAAAACTCAAACTTCTACAAATCTCCCTGTCAAAAATGTATCCTAATTTTTCTATCATTTCCGATGGTTCTTCCGTCTCTCCTGCTGATAATATACACATCCTTGGTCTAACCAATAACAAAAAATGTCTTGGAAACTTCATATCACAATGGGAGTTCTGTTTAGAATGCGAAAATTGATTTCCCTTCTCAGTTACTCTAACTATTCTAGGGTCCCATCTTAATTTGTATGGAGTGCTGCTCTCATGCCTTTGAGGGGGGAGGGGAGGCTCAGGATTCACCCGTCTATTTTTCTATAGGTACCACAGAGGCAAGTGCTCGAGGGGGCTTACCATTTTTGTACCACCACCTTTACGACGTCCTCGTTTCACAAGGGGTTCAATGTCTGCGCATGAATATTGTGTGGACTTAAGCAAACGCAGGCTTGTTCGCTGTGGTGCTTCCTTCTTTCCAGCCACCTCCTGTTCTATGGAATTCTCTTCCATCTTCTATGTTTCCTGATGAATTTAATATCTCTCACTTGAAGGCCTGCTTCTGTGTTCACTTGCAAAATCTGTGTTAGGTGTCACTGTGTGGTTTTACATTTTGTTTGTAGCTCTTTTGTCATTTTACACCCCTCCTAGAATAGGAATCTACTTGTAAGCGGTATGTGGTGTTAACTGTAAAACAAATTATATATATATATATATATATATATATATATATATATATATATATATATATATATATATATATATATATATATATATATATATATATATATATATATATATATATATATATATATATATATATATATATATATATATATATATATATATATATATATATATTTATATATATATATATATATATATATATATATATATATATATATATATATATATATATATATATATATATATATATATATATATATATATATATATATGTATATCTATATATATATATATATATATATATATATATATATATATATATATATATATATATATATATATATATATATATATATATATATATATAATTTGTCTAACATCTTGCCTGTAAACAACATAAACATTCCTGGACTGCGTGACTGTTCAGAGTACATGCATTTATTTCTTCTGCTCAGATTCTCCAGTTATATAAGGGTCTCTTATTCGCTCTTGCATGGAGTACTGTTCTCACATTTGGGGTGGATCCGGTTCCACCCTCCTTTTGGATAGAGTTGAAGCTAAGGCTAAGAGGCTTATAAACTGTCCCATACTTTCTGACTCCCTTGACCCTCTTTCTCTGCGTCGTGACGTCGGTGCCCTATCTCTTTTCTATAGGTATTACAACGGCAGGTGCTCGAGAGAATTGACCTCTCGCATTCCTCCACCACTGCGTCGCCCTCGTAACACAAGAGGTACCTTAATCTCACATGAATATTATGTGAATATTGGAGACTCAAGGATCACTGTTTGTGCTGCCTCATTCTCTCCAGCCACATTTGTTTTCTGGAACTCCTTGACTTCATCTATTATCCCTGCAGTATTCAATTTTCCTCTCTTTAAGTCCCACGTCTGCGCCCACATGAGGGAATTGCGTTAGGCTATGTACTGGGTAGGTTTTCTTTTTCCTTTTTTTTCTTTATATATATATATATATATATATATATATATATATATATATATATATATATATATATATATATATATATATATATATATATATATATATATATATATATTTATATATATATATATATATATATATATATATATATATATATATATATATATATATATATATATATATATATATATATATATATATATATATATATATATATATATATATATAAAATAAGTCGAAAAGAATTATTATCATAAAGTTGTTGAAATTGGTTATGGAGAAATTAATTATATTTTTTAGCACAAGCCCTTTACAGTTATAAATAATAATAATAATAATAATAATAATAATAATAATAATAATAATAATAATAATAATAAAACACACACACATACACACCAACTAATAAATCAAA
>JABUQX010023931.1:65000-87500 GCA_015478945.1 Trachelipus rathkii | reverse complement strand
CTTCTTCTCTCACATTTTCTCAATCATTTGTTTCAATGTAAAAATTTGATCTACACATCCTCTACCACTTCTAAATGCACCTTGTTTTTCCACCAATCAGTCCATCAGCCGCTCGACCTACTCTTTCAGCCAAAATACCAGCATATATGTTCAATGCAGCAAACACTCAATAAACTAATTCCCCAATATAGTTTCTACAGTTCCCCTTATCCCTCCCCTTATCCCCCTTACCCTTATATAAGACTATTATCACTACTTTTCTCAAATCCCTCGGAAGTATAGCCTCCATAAACGCTTTGTTTCTCAACTTTCAAATCCATTCAATCACCGTCGAGTCTATTCTTTAGCATTTCAAACTTATTTCCATCTATACCTGCAGATTTACCATTCTTCAACTTTCTCACCCTATCCATTACCTCCACCCTACTAATTACCTCATTCCCAAAATACCTATTTCTTCTTCACCATCAAACCCACACACATTCACCTCAATACTGCCATTGTTGCGAAGATTTTCGAAGTGTTGCCTCCACTCTCATATATATATATATATATATATATATATATATATATATATATATATATATATATATATATATATATATATATATATATATATATATATATATATATATATATATATATATATATATATATATATATATATATGCGCATAAATAAAGTATTTCAATAATTTTGCTTGCAATAAATTTTCAAAAATATGACAAAATGCAATTCTTAAACTAGTTTCTTGCGAAATATATATATATATATATATATATATATATATATATATATATATATATATATATATATATATATATATATATATATATATATATATATATATATATATATATATATATATGTATATATATATATATATATATATATATATATATATATATATATATATACATATATATATATATATATATATATATATATATATATATATATATATATATATATATATATATTATATACATATATATATATATATATATATATATATATATGAAAGTTTTATTTATATTAAAATATATTTTTTTATTTATATTTATAATATATATATATATATATATATATATATATATATATATATATATATATATATATATATATATATATATATATATATATATATATAGTATAAAGATATATATATATATATATATATATATATATATATATATATATATATATATATATTTATATATATATATATATATATATATATATATATATATATATATATATTATATATATATATATATATATATATATATATATATATATATATATATATATATATATATATATATATATATTATTATTACGTATATAGATATATATAATGGTATATATTTATATATATATATATATATATATATATATATATATATATATATATATATATATATATATATATATATATATATATATATATATATATATGTGATATATTTTTATATATATATATATATATATATATATATATATATATATATATATAAATATATATATATATATATATATATATATATATATATTTATATATATATATATATATATATATATATATATATATATATATATATATATATATATATATATATATACATATATATATATATATATATATATATATAAATATATATATATATATATATATATATATATATATATATATATATATATATATATATCGATATATATATATATATATATATATATATATGTGGAATTAGTTTAAAACATTGAATTGAAGTTATATGCTGGTATTTTGGTAGAAAGGATGCGTCGAGTGACTGAGGGGCTAATTGGTGAAGAACAAGGTGCAATTAGTGGTGAATGTAAAGGGACTAAGTCTTAAGTGCGTTAGGGTTTTGCATGAGGATATGTTGTTACCTGTGTTAATTGTATAGTAGTGAAACTATGGTCTGGAAAAAGAGTTATAGATCTAGGGCACATAGTGTTCAATCAGATGGACATTCTTAATGGTGTGTTAGGTATGAAAAAAATTGATAAAATGAGGAATCATTATGTAATGTGCGGTGTGAAGAAGGTCGTGCTATATATATATATATATATATATATATATATATATATATATATATATATATATATATATATAGTATAAATATATAAATATATGTGTATATATGCGTATATATATATATATATATATATATATATATATATATATATATATAGTTTAAATCCTGCTATAATATAGAGTATTAGAGTAATGGTCCTTTTTGAAATCCCAATTTGAAGAAAAAAAAATTTAAATTTGTTTAATCATTTTTTATCAAAAGATTTTTGGAACGAAAGATTTAAAAGGAATTTCGATAATATTATTTTTGGTCTCAGTTGATGACTCCATCTTGATAGGAAAGAAGGAAAGACTTTCGATCTTTTTCACTTTTTCGAAGCCTTTTCAAAAATTTATTCAAAAATTTATGACTTGAAAAATTATTAAATTTATAGAATTATTACCGTAATGGGTTGTTATTATGATTTATATATATATATATATATATATATATATATATATATATATATATATATATATATATATATATATATATATATATATATATATATATATATATATATATGAAGTAAAAGTATATAGCGTGAGCAGCAGTATTTAATTACATTTTGCTAATGATACATAATACTCTAAGTATTTAATAAAATTAAGACCCTTTTAATTCATAATGCAAAGAGAAACCTTAATAATTCGCTCTTTTTAGTATGATAAATATCCATTAACATTAATTCCTCCTAATACTTCTTTATTAATGAATTTTAACACCTTCATGAAAATTAATTCTTAAATTTTGATAATATTAATATGCTAAAGAAATTTTTTGCTTTTCATAAAGCAACACATATGAGTAACTATTTACGAAACTAATTGATACGATTCATATTATTCATAGTTTGGCCGGCAGAATAAGGATGTTAATCAATTTCTCTGAGGCTAGTAGGCCTGGTGATAATATTTCAAGCTAAATAAAAAGGAACTAAAATCATGTATAAAAAACAATGTAAAGAAAATAAAGATAATGTTAATCATTTTTTGGAAGAAATTTTATTAGAATCATTATATATATTATATTATATATATATATATATACAGGTTAGATACTGAAGGAAAATTCTGAAATTGAAAGTTATTTAAAATTAATATGAAATTTGTATATCCACTTACCTACTTATTATAAATTTGATTCATTGTAATTATCCTCTAAGGAATAATCATGTATCAAATTTGCCATTTTTTATTTTTGCATAAGTAACCATTAACCAAAGAATTTGTATATCTATTATATTTATCAAAAGAAAAAAGTTTAGTATGTAATACTAATATTCTGCTACAAGGCGTGATTCACGTAAGCTGCATTGAAAATAATTTCTTTACATGACATACAGACATTTAGGTCAAAATATATGGAAAACTTTTGAGAAAAGAATAAAAATAATTGTAAATGAGTTTCTTGAAAGAAGAAAAAAACGGCTCAACTTCAAAAAGAAGTCACAAAATATTCGCACTTTTATTGTGCGACATTTGAGGTGACTAATGTTTTAGGCATTCCTCTCACAAATATACGCAAACGTAACCTATAACCTAGTCTCTCTCTCTCTCTCTCTCTCTCTCTCTATTATATTATATATATATTATATAATATATTATAATATATATATATTATTATATATATATATATATATTATATTTATATATATTATATATATAATAATATATATATTATATATATATATATATATAATTATATATATATACTTATTATATAATATATATTATTTCAAGTGCTATCCACGACCTAACCTGGCGTATTACTTGGGATACTCTGTCCCTCCCCTAAGAATTAATCGTTTGTAACAGTTTCCTTACTCCCAGTATTAGCGTTATATTATATATTAATGTATTTAATTAAACTTGTTTAAAAATTTAAAAATATTGTAGCGCATAACTCTAGGTACAAGTTATTCTATATACTGTACTTTGATCAGGTTTCCTAAGTAATCATGTCCATAGCGTAACGAATTTCTATATATTATATGAAAGTATAATAGTTTACACTTATTTTATTATTTCCTTAATTTTATTAAAATAATAATTTAGTTTATAATTTAGAAATTTTTTGTATTTAAATCAAATGTTATTAAAAAATTACACAGTTGAGAATATATCTTAATTTATTTGGCTTAGGTATTAATTATAATTATGATATAGTATATGGTTAATTAGTATACTTTTTATTGTTCCTGATGAAGATAGAAAGTAGATTAAATAAATATTATTAATTTTTAGAGTTGTTTTATTTTATTCTTATATTAGTTTTTTTAGGGTTATTGAAGTTACTTTTTAACTGTAAATATAAAATTATAGTTTGCGCTTACGATATTATTTTAAAACTGATCAGCCTATATTATTTTTTCTCATGGAGAAACTTTATGGTGGTCACTAAAGGTCGAGGAAAAGGCTAATAGTACTGTATAAAAATTTTAAGAAAGAGCATATTAACTTTAATCTATTGCAGGTAAGTTAAGAATCCTCATAAAGAGATATACTGTTGATCAACATCTATTTGAGACATGTGAGGCGGATCTAGGCGACCAGTAGTAGATGTTAGGTTTATCCACGGAACACAGTGCTGATTATTACACGGCTCATTAGGAAGTGTTGGTCTTGATTATTATCTGAATTAGAATATAGGTATATACGACCTCCATCCGGGTGGATAGTTATCATTTTATTAGAATTCGTGGGCATAAACAGCATTGTAGCTCTTTCTGTATTTAATTTTAAATCATTGGAAGGATTCGAAATTGAATTGACTAAATATTATATAACTATTAAATATTATTCAATAAATTAGTATATAAGTCACAGAAGAAAAATTAATAGGCTGATTAAAAAGTTAATTAAAATCCACACGCACTCAAAACTCTGCAAGTAGTATAATTAATGTATTGTAATCAATAGTGATTTATAACTATAAATTATTACTAAGCACAAATCGGTATGACAAAAGGTCTATGTATGAAGCTCAATTGTCAGTTACACATTAAGTAGCTAAAAGGCGATAGGTTAAGTGAAATAAAGAGGTAATTGTATGATCATAACTGAATAAGCGCAGTCTTCTTGGAACCACGGCTAATTCAGGATAAAGTTATTTCTCGTCTTAATTATTACAGTAGAGTGAAACTCATAATTTGAAATGTTGTCAGTAGGTTAAAGGATAAATAACAGATTTGTCGGCGGGGATATAAAACCTTAAGACGTATGTTAACTAGGATAATATTATAGTCACATAAATAGGTGGGGTCTGAGGCTTGTAAGAGCTTTAAAGAGAAAACTTAGGTTGTGATAGATAAATAGTATCGCATGTAGCTTTTAAGTTATTATTTTAGTTTTGGTTGAAAATAACAGCTTCGGGATATGGCGTTTATTATTTTCTAGTGGTGACACATACATAACTACTTAATAGCGGGCGTTAGCGTCATGATATTTACTAAATTAGCATAGTTTTGGAGATGAGTACCATAATCTTTGGAGGTATATAAGATCAGCGCAGAGTGAACTGAACCAAATATTGTTATAGAATTAAAGTAAGATATTTTATATATTTTTATAAGGTGAAGTACAATAATTAGTAATTTATACTGAAGCTATCGCATATGATTGGTATTTATATAACTATATATCTAACCAGCTGGCTCGTCGTGCGCGTTACATAGCAGTTTGGGAGAGAGGCCAAGCGTAAGTGCGGCGGTGACGCTCAGCCCGACATTCTGCTTGAATTTCTGATGTCCTCGTCTTGCGTACGTTCTTCTCTTCTTTTATGTTGACCAAATGTCTCTAATATACTGCGTTTAATAATTTTGATGCCACTCTTTCTCATTCTTTTCCTCTCGAGTTCGTCTCGATAGCTCAGCCTTATTTCCTTTCCTCCTACTTATTTTTCTAAAAGAAATTTTACTTATTAAAAATTGCTCATAGAATTTTATTTTCTTTAGAATTATTGCGGTGTTTTTATGGCGTACTTGTGTTGAAATTAGTTGGTATCTTCATTAGAGTACAGATTGTAAATTGTTCGTTCTAATAAAATAACACATTTGATATAATATATACGTAATTATAAACTGGATTGCAAGAACAAGAATTAATGATATCAAATACTGTGAATATGGGAATAAAACCTTATGTAAACAATGACTATTTATAACATAAACAGCCTATTCATCATAATGCTGATTTTATATACTAATTGACATTATCATCCATAACATTATGACTTATCTTATGTGTAGGATAATATTTCTTATTTCATGCAGTATTTTTGGATATTGCTATATATGTGTATATTAGTAAATAAACTAGGTGCATAATGTTATACTTTTATGCATAATATGTATTATCACAGGGATTAAGGTATATATTCACTTTTTCACTTGCCTGTGGTATAATGCTAATTAACATAGTAAACAGCCTATCTATCTCATTAAAACTATAAATATAGTCATTTTGTTACTAATTAATCATTATATATCTATACCCATTCAGCTATACAATTAATATATCTCTTGTTTAGGATATTCTCCTCTCTGTGCAGAATTATTGATTAGTATATATATGTGGAATAGTAATAATATATAGGTATATCAATAGCTGGCTTTATTAGCAAATGTATCCGAGGGTTCATGAATAGTACTGCGTTGGTCCTCGCGTCGCGCTGTTTTGCTATATGACAGTTCATTGAACTATTTAATAAGGCGGTCTCCACTTGTTATTTTTTACTAATTATTGTTTTATTATATGTTTTCATATCTAGGGTGGCTAACTCTTAGACAATTAAAATGTCATAATATAAATTATTCTGGTTGGGATTTGTACTTAGATTTGTCTGGCGGAGTATGATAAATCAGTGGTGAGTGCAGGATATAGATAATAAAGATTGAGAATTTTAACTTTTTCTCTTTTATAATGTAAATAATTATTCACTTTTTTGGTTTATTTTAGTTATTTTTTTTAGGGACAGGGGTCCCAACCCCTCGGCTCATAGAGATAACAACTGAGAATTAAATGTAGAGATATAATTAAAAAATTGTTAATATATGATAAATATATTAATACTTCTCAATTTCAAATCAGCTTATAAGAGAAGTCAGTATGATGTTCTACTTATAATAGCTCAACTTCTCTCGGTGAACTTTACTAGTATACATGTGATGATCCCGGGAGTTGTACGTGAATATAGAGTTTCTACCTAGCGGGAATCAGAACACCCACACAGGGCTCAATAGAATAATACTTATATATAAACACGAACCCAAGTCACTGTTTGTACTCACCTGATTATTTGTAGCTATTTATATAGTTTTTTTATATTAACGGGTGAGGTTTACCAGTCTCTGAAAAATGTCTGTGGCATTTCTTCGCACGGCTCCTTGTGCGTTCCCCTTCTGGATATATCTGCCCATATCCTGCGCTAGCATACACAGTCTTTCACTGAGCGCTCGCAGGGACGTGAAAAGCCATTGCATAAGCAAGGAGCCAGCCATACTGCCGGGATGAACCAGAAGTGATGCTCTCAAATCGACAATTGGCTCTGTCTGTAGGACACCGCCCTACTCGGATCATCATTTAGAGCTATATATGGTATTAACCAGTGACTCTTTCTAATAAAGAGGGAACGACATTATTAATCTTTGTGCTGAACAAGTTGCAATTAGGTAGTTATTATGATTTATTTCTTGGATAATATCAATTATAGTATATTATAGTTCATATATCAACTATAATTGTGAGTTAGCTCAATTATTATTGTAGTGTAAAAGTTTATTATTGATGTGATAGTAGAGATTATTTGATAAATATTTGATGGATATTGGAGATAAGGCAAATGGTATGACACGTTTAATTATTTGGAGATCTCATTTAGGCGGAAATGAATGTGGTGAGAGTTGTGAATGAGTGAGAAAACGGTCTCATAGATGAATGTTGTCTGAGGGTTTATCATGGATTGTTTGATGTGAATGTATAATAGGTTGTGGAATCTGATTGGGAGTATTGCATGGAAAGTACTCACTTAGTGAGTTAGGTAGATATGATCGTATTCATTATTGGTGTATTATTATTACAGTAGATTGTCAACTCATTAATTTATTTTGGGTTAATAATGGGAGTTGGGAGTTAGTAATCATCATGAGAGGGGCCTCTTATGGTATGGCATGGGTGGGGTTTCCAAGATGTCGAAAAGTGCCATAAAAATTGGATTTCTATTGTATTTCAGCAGAGCTGCTTATTGGTTTGTTGTCTGGATGCGCAAGGCAATAACGCCGTGGGTGCACACACAATGGAAGGCTACACACAAAAAAGATAGAAGTATGTATGAGAAATGCAATAGGATAGAGGAGAGGGTGGAGGTGGGAAGAAGAAAGAATAAAAAATGAGAATAATTAAATAGATAGATGATAGTAATAAAAAAGAACTTTAAATGAAAGAAGATAGAGGAGTTTGAGTAATAGCTAGATGTAAATTGTTGAGATAAAGGTGATTAGTTTATGGGGGCCGTTATGGAGATTGGAAGGTCTAAGCGAAAATCAGTTGGTAGGGAATGTAAGGCCTATTTGATTAGAGATATTGCTATATGACATGTTCGATGAATAAAAGGATAATGAATCATATATGGAAATAGAATCTAATAATTACGAATTATAGTTTTTAATATCTACAGCAAAGAGCTTTAATAACTATTACATTAGGTATTTATACAAGTAGTAGGGTACATATAGATATGTAATTGAATAGCATAATATATATCATTTTTTGGGGAATTTTATATCCGGGCAACAGCGCTCATTTATATCCTTGGGTCTAGGCTTCCTAGGTTGTAATTTTCCTTTGGATTTTCCACCCTCGGTGGTGTTATTAGTTGCCATCCGCTTCGCTCGCACATCTTATTTAACTTTTTTTTCTTTCCCTTCCACTCTGCGAACTTCTAGCTTTCATCATGTACTACTTCCGTCGCGAGAGCATTCGCATTATGCAACCTTTTCCTTCGGTAAGACAGATATCCCGAGCTTCTGGTGTGAACCTGGCTGAGTCAGCGCTCCTGACATCCGAAGACGAGAAGGAGAGCAGTATTCGAGGAGAGTTGTAATGGCGTCTACCAGAATCTTGCGCCTCCTCAAAATCAGGGAGGCCTGGGCAACAACTAGAACTCTCCAACCCTTACACGACAGCCGCTCAAGAACCCCTTAATTATGCGACCTGCTTGGCTCCCACTCTTGTAGATGAGTGACAAAAAATGAAACTCTGCTTGGAGGCGATCTCACGGGGCGACCAGAAACCCTCGGAATTGATTGTAGGGATGCTGGGTTTGTTGGCGGCACTCCATCTACACGGGAAGAAAAAATAATTCGCACCCTCTTTCTCTCCAGAAGATGCCTCTTCGACATCACAGTGCGTACTGCAATCAATTAACCCGACGTTGTCCCTCACTGAGTTTGGCGCTACAGCAGACAGAATTTTGCGCCCTCCGGTGGAGCCTTCGGTCCACACCTCTTACGCCGTTTCCTCTCTTCCTCCTACCTCTTCAACTCTCGCACCTCCTCAACCATCTACAACTCCGGAGTACCAACACTTCCCCGAAGTACTCCTACCAACAACTCGCCACCCTTTCCTCCCCTCTTGTTCCTCAACCGCTTTCAGCCTATCCAGCTCAACCTCCTTATTCTCACCCACTCTTATTCCTCTCCACTCTTTCGCAGTACAACCTCCTCCCTCGGCAGCTCTGGATACCCGGGTTTCGAGTTCTCGAAAACTGGCAATGGCCCGATACTTAAAACGGCCTTCTCCGTCCCTTACTATGCGGCAATTAATAATAACACTTTTCGCTCTCGCGATCGCACTCCTTCCAACTTTCGCCCTTCTCGCGGTCCTCGTTCACCTTCGTCGCTGTCTTTCCCTCACGCCAGCGCCAGGTAACCTCCGATGGGTATGTTATTATCACCGATCAGCTTTCGGCATGGATGCCAAAGAAATGCGATCCTGTCCCTGCCCTCCATCTATTCAGGGAAACCGTCAGCCAACCCGTCCGTTAGGGGCGAGGGAGATGCTGGTGCTGTTTTTCTCTTCCTCATCCTACTACACACAGGATGTTTTTCGTATACTTAGATCAGTCCACAACTTGCCTTCTTGACGATTCCGGCCGCTAGCCTTTCGATTTACCACACAAACCTTCTCAGACTCGGCTATCCCTCTTTAGGCCCGTTCAACATCTTCGCTGCTGAATGGCCTCTTCCATTCCCGGTATAGTGTGGGAGAGCGTCTTATGTACGTTGGATTGTCGCATCTCCGCCGCCCAGTTTTCCCGTGGGTTTCTGTTCTCTGTTCGCTGAAGTGACACATAGGCCATCCTCGGCGCTGAGACTTTTTTGTCCCATTTCAATCTACTGGTAGACCTTCGTATATGGTCGTCTATGATGAAAAACTGACATCTGTCTTTCACTCTCACGGGTTCCCTCTAGGTCTTTCAGAGCTAAGGGGCATGTTTCGCTATCGCTCCGCCTTCTTTCGGTCAAGTGTCTCCCTTCCTTTCTATCTCTCGGAGGACTTTCTTCTTTATTGCAGTCCTTGCTCTTCCAGACACCCCCTCTTAAGCATTTGTGGAACATCATATAGGAGACCATACTGGCCCACCCACCTCTTGCTCGGCTCGCCGCCTCCTCCTGATTAAACTCAAAGCTGCCAAGGCCGAGTTCTGATCCAGTGTTGCAACTTTGGCATTGTGTGCGCCCTTCCAAGAGTTGTTGGCCTTCTCCGCTACACATGGTCCCTAAGGGCACCACTGGCGATTGGAGACCCTGTGGGGATTTCAGGGCTTTGAATTCTGCCACAAACCGGATAGGTACCCTGTGAGCCGCATATACAAAGTTTCACTTCCACCTGTCTGGCAACACCATTTTTTCTTTGGACTTAATTCGAGCCTACCATCAGATACCCGTGGCTCCGGAGGACGTGCCCAAGACAGCTGTAATCACCCCCTTTGGCCTCTTTGAGTATACAAGAATGCCATTCGGTTTGAAAAATGCAGCCCAGTTTCTTACTCAAACATTTTATGTTCCATTATATTTTCAGGTTTCATTACACGATCATTTTAGATGATCTTTTGGGTTTGTTCATTAATATGACCTAAAATTCGAATCTTCTTTCTTCTTTGGTAGGTGGATGATGCGGGAAATTCGTCTCAATCGACCAAGTGCGTATCTCGGCGCGTCTTCTCTTACATTCCCTTGGTCACACAGTCCTCGGCTGAGGGTACTTTGCCCCTCGTGTAACGGTGTCGCCGCTATCCGGAGCCTTCCTCTTCCCCAATAAATTCAAAGCAACTTCGTGCAATATCCTGGGAATTGATACAATCTTTTAACCAAACCTACAGATTTTCTGGGAAATACAGCGGCAGCCCTCTAGCCGCTTACCGCACTCATTCGTCGCTAAACAGCGAGGCAGCCCCACTCAAAGTCGACTGGTCTACCGGCAAGAGAGTCGGCTTTTGCAGGCTCCACAGGAAGCCTCGCCTCCGCCACCTTTAAGTCATCCCACGATACCGCACCAGCGGGTGCAGGTAGATGGCCTCCGATTTGGCTGTTGGTGCGGTGCTTCAGCAGTTCCCAAAAGGGCGAATGGGTCGCCCACTTGCCTTCTTTTCCACGCAGGCTGCAGCCCGCCGAGAACAAGGTATAGTGCTCTTGACGGGAATTCGCTTGGCTCTGGTACCTTGTGTTCGCCATTTTCGGTACTGCTGTTGGGAGGAGTGGAGTTTCCACATCCTGACCGAACCACAAAGCGATCACTGTTCGCGAATGGGCTTCACGGGCGATGACGGGTTCCCGTGAACTTCTGTCATCTGAATTCGTTTCCGATTTAACGACAGACATACGTCACATCTCCGGAGTGGAGAAGATAATTTCACCGCGGATGCTCTTTCTCGATTGAAATTTAACGCTCTTTCCCCATTCCTGACATTGATTACGCAGCCATCGTGGCCACGTGCCAGGAGCAAGACATTATCGATCTTCATCCGGAGGTTTCTTCTCTACAGCTGCAGTGGCTCAAAATCCCCGGCATTGAGAAGAGACTCTTGTGTGACACTTCAACAGGCCACCCTTGCCCTTTCGTTCCAAATTCTCTGCGAAGGCAGTCTTCTGCAATCTCAACATTCGCTTTCACACCCTGGGTCGAGGCTTCACGCAAACTGCTACCCGTTTTGTGTGGCCTAAAGTTACCGCCGACGTAGCGAACTGGGTTCCGCGCCTGTATGGCTTGTCACCGCTCTAAAGTGCAAAGACATACAAACTAAAGCTCCCTTAGGCACTTGTTCTTGCCTCCTGGTCACGGTTGTGTGAGAGAGTCCTAACACTTCGACATTGTTGGACCGTTCTCCCCCCTTCTCATGGGCAAGCGATACTAGTCCTAGCGACTTGTATTAATAGGGTTTTCACTGTCGTGGAGCGGGAAGCTTCCATCGTGCCTACAATTCTATGTGCTAAGCTTTCTTGTCCCGAATTGGAATTCTCTTTCGGTTTGGGCCATTTCCCTCTCGGTCACGAACGGAATCAAGGTCGCGTTTTCGAATCCTTCCTTTTGAAAGATTTGAGAAGTATTTGTATGGTTTCTGAAAAAATGGTAAAAGAAAAAAAAATAAAAAAAAAATTCCCGCCCAAAATTAAGATACACCAGTTACCACCCTATCCCTCGGATAACGGGTTCTTTGAAAGGTTTCAACCGTCAGCTTAACGGCTCTCTCATGGACAACGAGACTCCACTAACCAGAAACTTGGACGGGAAGCCCTCCCTTGGTTATCGCTAGGTATGGAGCGCACTGCCGTTTAAAGGAAGACTTCAGGTTCACGCTTCCGAACTCGTATTTATTGGCTCTAACTCTCGTCGTCTGGCCGGGCGAGTTCTTTTTTCCTCATCTTCCCTCCTGCCTACAGGTTTGCGGCTGATCCCACCTATACCTCACCCGTTTGAAACTGGCCTCTCCTGGAGACCTACTCCGACCCGGCAGCAAAAGGTGCACTCTTACATTCCGAAAGATCTCTCTTCTTGTAACCATGTTTTGGTGAGGCATGACTCCCCCCTGTGTTCCCTCTCCAACCCAGAGTAACGACGGACCCAATCCCAGTCATACTTCGGAATGAAGGAGAAGAGTTCTTTCAAGGTACCATATACGTCCACTGCACCGAAGGTACATGATTCAATAGATCGTATCAACGCTGCCTATGTTGAGGCTGAATCCTCCTCTGTGACATCCAAAGATTCGGGAGCTTCGTTTCCAAAAACCAAATTTCTGAAATTCCTTTGGATACATCATCTTCTTTGCCTGTTACTTCAGATTCTCCACCTCCTCCTTCCTCCTCGTCCATATCATCTCTCAAGTCTCCCTCTGATCCTCCGGTCTCCACCACACTCCTTCCTCCTTGACCCCAGATTCCTCTTCATTTTTCCCTCCCTTCTCCTCTGCCCTTAACTAATAGACGGAGTCGTATCTGGAGAATAACTCCTCTGCAGCTTGACTCTTGCTGCTATGGCCGCTTTCCTACGCGGTCTTGTTTTTTGATATGATGGCTGATTTGATGAAGAGGTGGATGTTGAGGGAGCTGGAGGAGGCAGGTTCATATCAACAGTCTTTGTTGAATCATTTGAAGGAGGGCTTGTTACTAGAACAACATCATCCACCTTGACCAAGTTGTTCCAATTGGTCTGATAGAGGTTTCTGCTGGTCTCTCTGAGATTTAGAAGATACTCCTCATACCAACGACCTCGTAGTTCTTCAAAAGAGTCTGATGATTTTTTCAATGATTTGAATAATTCATCTCTTGATGGAGTCAATTTTGAAATCTAATTCTGGCTCACGTCCCTTTGCCACACCATACTTGTTTTAAAATGGGGTTTGAGAAAGCAATAATGTGTAAGAGCGCTTGATGTGTAGGTTAGTGGTCTAGAGTTGATTGCATCGAAAATGTCGGAAAGGATAGTGGCAACCTGAAAATATTCAAGTGAAGAACGGCCTATTGTCTTCACCAAACAATCCTTCACAACTCTTATCAACCTCTCCCACAAGATTCCAGTCCAAGGACTATATAATGGAATCCTCCGATGTATGATCTGATTCTTTCGAAGAAACTCCTGCCCATTCTCCGATTTGACAAAAGACTCAAAGCAATCAACACCCTGTACAAAAGATTTTACGCTCTCAGAAATACCGAAACGATTCACAAAACGTTGAAAGGATTAAGCAAAAGATGATGAAAAAATATCTGGAACTAAGTCCAAATGCACAGCCCGCACATTTAGGCGTGTGTATATTATGATGAACATCTTTTGGGATTGGGTAGAGTCTTTGATCTTCACCCACCAATGTTTTGTGAAGTCGATTCCCACATGTTGAAAGGGACGAAAAAGTTCTACTTGATTCTTTGTGAAGTTGGTGAACCGTGGATATTTAAAAGCAAAACTGCTGTAGCGTTTGCAAATGACACAGTCAGCAAGAACTATTCTAATGGAAGCTCTTCTAGATGTTATCCAAAGTTCTTTAAGTCTGATGTTCGTTAAAGTGGCTTGTATGCCTAAATGCGTAAGCCATTGTGAGCATTCCTAAGGATAAGAACAGTCAAATGATGATATTCCCCATAAGAATTGGGTTCAACACATCGTAATTGTAGTGATTTGAACGGGACAATCGTCCTTCGCTCCTGATGAGATTTTGGTCGTCTAGAAATAAGTTTTAAGTTGCTAACCAAGTCATTTGGTTTATCACGTAATTATGGATTCTCTTTTGCCTTTTGTAAAAAAAGCAAGCTCTTTCGGGAAAGATTCTTCCTGAATTTTCCTCAGACAGGAAATTCTAGCCTTCAAGCCACAGTCCGCTGTGTTCTTTGAGCCAAATCTGAATAGAAGAGAGCAAACTCTGAAGAGGATGTTAAGACTGGAAAGTTTTCGAAACTTATCACTAAAGGAATTTTAGATAAATCAGTGATGCTTAAGGCATCAGAGAACAACAGTTTCTGAACTTCTTCATCCAAACTGTTCAATTTACCTCTTTTTTCCTCCTGGTATGCATTTTAGTATTCCTTTTTTCCTCCTTATAAAACATTATTTCTTTTAGACCTCATCATTGCTTTAGCACCATCTTAACAACACGTTCGTTTTTTACTTTTAACCGTGAATCACCCTCTCACTCCCCACTCATCTTTAATATTCTTTACTCCTAAATTTAGCAGCATCACATATATTCTTTTGCGACTACTAACAAACGCTTCCTTCATTTGCTTCCAGATTTGTTCAGTTTCAACTTGTTCACATTCAACTGATTTATTTGTTAGCGCTCTTAAATATCATCCTTATTACCTTTCACTTAACTTCCCTCTCTTAATTCTACCCACTTCCTTCTTTATCACCTCCCACTCCATCCAACCCCTATTAACTTAACTTTTACAAAACAACATAAGGATCCATTACATCCCATTACTACCCCCTTAGCTAATTTAACATCCAACGCATACTTCCAACATCTTCTTCACCAACACAAAAACAATCATACTTTTCATTAGATACCATCTCTACTCACCCAACTCTACGTATACTTATGAAACTGTGTGTTTAAGAACATATCTCACACAATACTTTCCCTCACAGAAATCAATACCTCCTACCATCTTCATTTTCTCCCGGCATCCCAAAACCACCTGTTATACCACCTTTTTTTGATCACTATTCAACCATTGATCACCCAAACACAATCATTCTGAAGCACCACTCACCCCATCCAAAACATCATTCAGATTATCCCAAAAATCGTACAACTCTCCCTTAACATTACCCTCAATAGACCATATCATCACAACCAACACACCCACCCTTTTCAAGCTAGAATTTAACCATAAGAATTCTAATGCTCACACAAACAAAATACCATACTTCACCTGTACCCACAGGTCACTCATAGAATTGCGAGCTCCCTCTCCCTCTCTTATTCCTTTCCAACACCAAAGTACAATCACATTTCAGACCACACGATATATATATATTATAATTATATTATATAACTATAATAGTATATATATATATATATTATATATATATATATATATATATATATTATATATATATTATATATATATATATAGAAAATGTTATATTAAAATTCTAGCCATACTAATAATGACCTTCATTTTAATTACTTCACTTTCTCTTAGCTTGCGCGTAATGCTGCATCACTGGACTTCTTTACATATAGGCTATAACCTACCTGAACCACTCAATAATAACGACAACGCACTGCTATATATTAAATATATATATATATATAATATATTATATATATATAAATATATATATATCATAATATATATATATATATATAATATTATATATATATTCTCAGTCCACTATATATATAATAATATTAGTAATATATAAAATATATATATATATATATAATATCTATATATATATATATATCATATATATAATATAATATAATATATATATATATATAATATATATATATGACATACTATATACATAATTGGGTCTGTGTGATAGGTGTTGTGTCTGCATGGTTTGTTCATATATACAACTGTGAACGTAAAATATAAATAATAAATGAAATCTAATTTTAGTATTTTTTATTTCTTCTAGTTGAAAAAAAAATAACATTTTAAGTTTATGCGTAAAATGAAATGAACAAAAAATATTCTTGAAAAACTCTTTCTTTCTGTAAAATAAAAAATAAATGCATCTCTTGCTCCCTAGGGAACATTGAAATTATAATTACCGTAATATTATTATAATATATATATTATATATATATAATATATATATATATATATATGTAATTTGTGGTTATAATTCTATTATTATAATTGTAAAAATAAAAGATATACCCAATTTATATAGGTATAATGAAGATGACAAAGACCAAGACTTGAAAGATAAATGCATCGATGGAATGATAGCATTAGACAAAAGAGTAGAGAGATTCAATAGCGTATTAGATGTATTGAAAATTGAAAGAAAAAATGATGAGAGCGTAAAAGAATTTCCTTTGAGTGACCCAAATAAAAGTATGTTTAAAAAAAGGAAATAAAATGAAATAATTATTAAAGAATAAATAAAGTTGAATAAATATTAGTAAAAAGAAATAAAATTAAATAAAAATTAATTTATAAATATTAAAAGAAATGAATAGAAGTTAAAAACTTTTATGAAAAAAAATGTTTAACATATTAATAAAATAAAATTAAAATTAAAAAGAATCTAAATACTGAGAACTAACCAATAAGAAAAAAGTAAAATTAATAAATAAAAAGAAACTAAAATGAGAAAAAAAAGAACACAAAAAATGGAATAAATAGAATTTAAAAAGAACCCAGTCTGAAAAAAAAAGATAAAACATAAATAAAACAAATAAATAAAGTTGAAAATGATCAAAATGAAATAAAAAGAGATAAAATGAATTAAATGAATTAAAATTTGTGAATGAGAAGTGATGTAATAATAAATAAAGTATATATACCTATATATATATATTATATATATATATAATACATACTATTCATATATAATACTTATATAATCATATACCTCTATATATACTAATATATATACATATATATATACTATAATATACTATTATACTATAATACTATAATATATATATATATATACTAGATATATTATATCAATATGAGCTGGACGTTGCTGTGAACAGTCGCATTAAACTTGTCAGGATGAGAAGAAAACAAACAAGAGAAAAGGTCCATGAAAGAGCAAGAAGATTAAATAACATCCAGAAAAGATTGTCAACATCCTGACTTGAAGAAGCATACTTGCCATTTGCAAGAGGCAATGATTGTGGGGTGAAGCAAATAATATGAGAAAATGAAAATGGGAACACTAATATTTTTGCCATTTAACAAAAACCAGAAATTTTCGTCGACAACTAATAATAAATTAATAACTACTACTATAAACTATAATGGTGTGATGCACCAAAATATCACAAATTAAGTTCTTTTTGACCGACACAGTATAAATGCTTAGTTTTATCAATTATCAATTAATTTATTTAAAGCCGTGTTCGTTTCTGCATTTGTGCTAAAAAAAATGCCACAAGTTTGCTCATCTTTTTCGTTCAACCTTAGCGCGCAAAATCGTAACACAAACATGCTCACCCCGAACACGCTAAGAGAAACTGCTTCCATTACTATCCTGTTTAATATAAGAATAAAATTGAATACAAATAACAACCTTACAGACATTAAAAAATTCCTCTACGTTGATGAGCATTTTTTTACGATTTTGCTTTCTTGCTTGGACTACTCCAGGACCAGCATTGGAGGTTTGTGCATAAAAACAGGATCTTTTGGAGAACTCTGGGAACGAGTTTTGAGATCAAAGGAAGAATGATGCTATACCATTAAAGGTGAAACCTCCTACCTGAGTGTATAACCAAGGACTGAGCCATCAGAAACCATTGCGCGAAGAAATGTTTTTCTAGAGTGTCTGAGATCAAGTGTTTCGATGCCAGAAGGAGGAAGATGCTGGTCTAGCTGACAGGGCGAAAGGTCGCAGAACTGGAGAGTATATATATATATAATATTAATATATAATATATATATATATTATATTATAGTATATATATATAAATATATATAATAATATATTATATATTATATAATATACTATATATAATATATATGAAATATTAAATATATATAATACCGAAACTTTAACCATCTTAATGAATTCGATATTTTTTTTATATATCAGCATCCCTAATATATACTATAATATATATATATATATATACTACAATATATATAAATATATTATATATATATATACCTATATATATATAATATATATATATATATAATATAATATATAATATTATTATAATTATAAATTAATAATATATATATATTATATATATATATATATATAATATTATAATATATATATATATATATATACTATATTATATAAAACTTATATATATATATATATATATATATATAATATATATATATATATATATATAATATATAATATATATATATATATTTAATTGCGTGCAGGAGGATTGAGAGGGGCAGGTATTAGGAGTATAGAAGGGAGGGAGGCTTAAGGTATTGATTAAGAGGCGGTGACGGGTGATTGAATACTGAACGTAAACTTAGCACCGATTACGGGGAGATGGATGTGTGGAGAATCTCGTCTCCACAGAACAGCTCTCGTCCTCTTTTTGTTCCTCATTTTGAGCCCCATTGTCACAAGTCTGAGGGGAGCTGTCGTCCGGCGTCCAAGTACGACGGAGAGAGAGAGAGAGAGAAGAGAAGAGAGAGAGAAGGAAGACGAGAAGGAAGAGAGAGACGAGACGATCGAGAGAGAGAGAGAGATGAGAGAGAGACCCTAATTTTCTCTTTTACGATTACATATTCGATTGTGAAGCTAATATAATCTAATAATAATAATAATATAAAATAATGATAGATAAATAATAATTAGATAAGAATAAAATATCAATATAATATACTATTGTGATCAAACTAATTAATTGTGACTAATTAATATTATTAAAAACTTTAATGTTCATATTTTATAAAAAATAAAATATAATAATAATAATAATAATAATAATAATAATAATATAATAATAATAATTAATAATAATAGTCTAGTAGGAGATATATTGGACTACAAAAAACCCCACCCCAACGACGAAAAACCCACCCAACGAAGAAACCCACCTACCTGACCCGACACTACCCTGAACCTTTTTTTGACCGGACCTTCTTTTGAGCTCGAATTTTTTTACCTGACCTTGACCTTTTTTGGGCCTTGATCTTTTTTGGCCTTTACCTTTTTCGCCAACCCTTTGTCCTCCAGGGTCATTTTTGTGCCCACGTGTGTATTTTTGGCACCCTAATTTTTTGGCACACAAGCCCTAATTTTTTCGCAGCCCTAAATCTTTTGGCATCCCTACATTTTTGGCAACCCAATTTTTAGCACCCTTCTCGAAAGAAAGGGTGTCGCCAAACGGTTGCTAACAACCGTCTTACGTATACCCCCTATTTTACGCCCACCCTAATTTTTTCGACCGTGGCCATTTTGCCCACGGTAATTTTATTCCTTCCTCCTAGGTCTACCCTTTTGCAGCGTGTAACTTGGTTGACCATAGATTTTTCGACCAGCCCTTTGTTCCATGGCGTCAATTTTGCCCACGGTATAATTTTAGGCTATCCCTCTTGTTTCCATGGCGTCATTTTGCCCACGTAAACTTTTTGGCTACCCTTTGTCTTCCATGGTCCATTTTGCCCACGGTAATTTTTCGACCAAACCCTGTGTTCTTCCATGGTCATCTTTTGCACCACACGTAATTTTCAACCAACCCTTTGGTATTCCATGGTCAATTTTGGCCCACGGTAATATTTGATCGTCCTTTTAAGGGCTTAGCCATTTTTGGTGTCATTACCTGTTGACCATGATATTCGACCTCTATCCTTCTACCATATCTACAGTGTCATTTGGGCCACGGTAAGATTTTCGCTTCCTTTAGGGCTTAGCCCTATTTTTATGTTTTGGCCCTATTACCTTGTTTGACCAATGATATTTCGTCCTTATCCTTGCCATATATACCATGGGTCAATTTGACCCACGCTAACTGATGGCTTGATTTCCCAACCACCTAAGAAGTACCTAGTGATTGTTGATTAATGTTCCTCATGAATTATCAGATCATGGAGTGCCCAGTGGCCACGTGCCAAGGTGAGTGCCAAGCAGTGCCAATGAGCAGATGCCAATGAGTGCCAAGTGTAGTGCCAATGAGTTGCCAAGTGTCGAAGTGCACATAGTGCCAGTCGAGAGATGCCCACATAGGTTCCACACTGAAGTTGCCACTTTTTTCAGCCTTTTCTAGCCTCCCCTTTTTGATCTCCGAATAGCGCCCATAGGGTAATCTACCCCCTAGTAGAAAGGTATGAGGATGTTCGAATGGCGTAATATTCAAGCTGCAATTACTTCCACTACTATTGAGTTAGTATTTCAACACTTATTACACACATTTCACTATCATTATACACACTATGACACCTATAAGCACTTACACTCTCCATAGGCACTTACATTAAACCATAGACACTGTACAATTTAAACCATATCACACTACATTCCAACACCAATCCACAGATACACTTACACTTACCACTCAACACTCATATTTTGATGCCTTCAACTTGATGCCCCAGACTTTGATTCCTCAACTAGTTGGAATGGCTCCTCCAAACTTTGACTGCTCCAACTTTGATGCCTCAGCATTAATGCCTCAGCATATTGCCGTCACAATTTTTGTCTCATCTTGATGATCATCCTCTTGATCGAAGTCCATCTTTGATACCACCTATATTGATGATTCATCCTTGATTGACTCATCTTCTGTCTACCTCTAGATCAAGTAAGCATACCCAACACGCTCAGCTGAAGTCCCTTCGCGCAAAAGACAGCCAATCCCCGCACCGCAGTGCGACCCCGCCGCGTCCCCGCCCGCCGCAGGCGCGCGCCGCAGGCGCAATATTTCCGCGGTTACCCGCCCCGCCTCCGCGGAGCGTTGCCCGCAGGCGCAACTATTTCTCGCTGTAACCCCGCCGCGTGCCGTCCGCAGACGCAAAATTCCCGCCTGAACGAAAAATATATATAATATGATCATTCATTTTTTAATTTCCATACTTATAAACATTCAGAAGATTTCTTTTTCAATATTACTACTGAGTCATTCATTTTACTACAATTGTACAAATTTTATTAAACATATACATTTAAAATAGTTAAGCAGTTAAGCAGTAAAACAATAGAGGTGATTACCCTAACACCTATCAGGATTAATGCCCTTTGTTATTTTTTTGACTGCCTTACGCTTTAACTCTTTGCTTTACGTGCTTTCACCTCATGTTTTACTGCTTTAACTTTCTGCTTACTGCTTTAACTTTGCTGCTTTACTGCTTTAACTTTCTGCCTTACTGCTTTAACTCTTTGCTTTACTGCTTAACTTTCGGCTTTACTCTTTAACTTCTTGCTTTACTGCTTAACTCTTTGCTTACTGCTGTACTTTCTGCGTTTACTGCTTTAACTTTCTTGCTTTACTGCCTTTCTTGCTTCCTCACTGCTTTAACTACACATTACATTACATACCTTAAAGCAGTAAACGCAGTAAAAACAGAAGAGTTTACCTAACAACTATGGGGATTATACGCTTTGTTTACTGCTTCTACTGTTTAACTTTCTGCTTACTGCTTTAACTTTCTGCTTACTGTTTTAACTCATAAATATTTTATTAACATTATGTTTTCTTTTATATTTTATTTTTGTTTAATTACTTTTATTTATATTCTATT